>JAMLFY010000003.1:28737509-28989474 GCA_030441495.1 Dalbergia oliveri | reverse complement strand
ATTGAGTTTAAATTTAATTAATCTTTTATTAGTATAAAGCTTTCACCCTATTATAAATAATATGTTGGTATTTGGTGGTTATGTATAATATATAATATTATTTAATTTCCACACATTAACAGTATAAAAGAATTTTACAGTGCCCATGTAAATATATATTGCTACATCACAAACATAGTTGATTTTCACTTGGGAAATTCTTACATGCTAATAAAGCACTAAGTAGATTGTGCTAAAATCCAATAATAGAGCCATATTTCAGCAAGACCCACCTTTAACTACTATTTTTGTTCTAAAATATTACTCTATTATTGGATATATATATAAGCACATCTATCTAGCGTCCTATAAACATATAAGAATTTCTCCTTCACACCTAATATTTTACTTGTCAAATAAATAGAAGAATTTCATTGAATAACCATGTGAAAAACTTTTGTACTATCGGTGCAACAAAATTGAATTTGTATAATATTCTTATAATTTAACTAAATATAATTAAATAATTATAAAAATTTTGTATCATTGTCAATATAAAAATGTTTTATATAGATACTAAGTCATATGTTATCACATCAAAGAAAATGTTTGACTTACACATCCAAAATCTTAGAAATTTACCAAATAGTGGAATGTGATTGACTAACAGTCAAATTCATTTATATTGACGGTGAATTAAAATTGATCCTTAAATATTTTTCATTAATAATAAATTGGAACAAGTTTAATTTTGATATACTAACTTTATAAAATTTTTATATGCTGTCATCTAATAATATTTTTCCATTTGATGATCATTGAGATAATGGGTGTGGTGATAATCATATTTAGTGATGTGATAAGATATGATTATACGATAGTATAAAATAATAGTAAATCAAAATAAAATTCTAAAAGATCTTAAAAGTAAAACTTAAAGATCGTATAACAGCTTCATAAAATCATATAATTTAATGTTTTAGTCTCAACGACAGATGAATGATTCAGTAGTAAAGTTAAATCCTATTACTTCCAAGTAAATTACTCCTCTCCCTTGGTATATAAACTTGCATCATCTTTCATCAGAAAGAGCCAATAGAATAATTCTAATTTATGGTGGTGAATTGGCGATGACGAGGAACATTTTTTGGTTTTTGAACAGGACAATGTTGGGTGGGGAGTGGGGTTGGGAGTGCTGGCAGGGGTGTTGGCATTAGCATTGGCACTCTTCTTGTTGGGAATCAAGAGGTACAGAAAGGAAAGCCCTCGAGGGAGCCCTTTCACCAGGATGGCCCAAGTCTTTGTTGCTGCAGCTCGCAAGTGGCGCGTGCAACACACGCCAGGCCACAACAATTATTACTACGGGGAGGAGGACCATCAAGGGCCCCATCTTCATGATCAACCCAAATTTCACACTTTGCTCCATACTCGTCACTGTGGGTAGGTGCCACTCCTTATACTAACGCGAATATTTCCCTCTCCTTGAATTTAACAACATGCTTTACTCTTTTAGATTAATTTTCAACATAATTATCATATTAAAAGTTTTATATTATCATAAAATCATATATTATTATATATATTATTTTTAAAACAATAACTATAATAGTCATTATTTTTTTGAACTGAATTATTTTTATTAGTACAATAATTTTTTATATATTATTAATATAATATATAGAAAATATATTACTTTACTTATCAATTAGACTCATTCCAAAATTATAGAGAAAAAAAGACATAGCAATGATGGATATAGTGGTCTATAGTGGTCTTTCCATGTGAATCTATAATGATGAGTCCATAAAATGAGTTCAAACAACACTACCCATATATAATGGATTTGGATGCTCTTATGTTGGTTTTTAATATGATCATATTATGTCAAGTGAGAAATAATTAAAAAAATTTCTTTTAACAATGTATTAAAATTAAATTATAAATTTTTTTTAGTTAAACAATACATTGTGATAAGACATTCTGATTTTGTTGAAGTATTATAAATACCAAAATTATTATCTTATATTTATTTATTTTATTTTATGTTTTGGTTGAAATTCATTTTCTTTTATACAACACTTATTAAAGAGAAAACAACTTCTTTTATCCTAATTTTTTCAATTTGACATTAATTTAGTCCTAACAAAATTTTTTAAAACAATTTGGTCTTAACAATTTTTTATATCAGTTTAGTCCTAATATTTTTAATTTCATATCAATTTAGTCATTCTGTTAGATTTTCACTTTAACTGAATGACTAAATTAATGTCTGAATAAAAAAATGTTGAGACTTGATTTGTGTTGAACTTAAAAATGTTAGGACTAAATTGGTATAAAAAATTGTTAAATCAAATTGATGTTAAAATAAAAGTATTATGAGTAAATAGGTAGTTTACTCTTTGTTAAAACTCAATCTAGTTTTACCCAAAAAAAAAAAAAATCCCAATCTAGTTAGAGATTTTTTAGGTTCATCTTTGGGCAAGTCAGCTACACTGAATTGTTTTATTTTTCTTTTTGGGTCGAAAGGTACACTGAAATTTGAAACTCACGGGGTTTCATTTTGGGCTACGTGTGTGGGGCTTATAGTTAAGAGTTGATGGCAACAATTTAGTATTGATTTTGACCCTTTAATCTGCAGTTGACAGAAAAGAAAAAGGACTTCTTTTATGTTCTCTTCGTTGTTTTACGGCTTGACACTAATTTTCTGCTACCACATTATTACTAACAGGAAATTATCCTAACAAAATTAAATTATGGAAATTGTAATACATAGATGTTTGGACAAGGCAATGATCATCGACGAAGTTGACGCCTCAAGCAAAACCAGGAACCATTGGAGGCTATGTTCAGTAACTCAAGTTGAAGAAGTGAAGCTTGTTCTTCGCCTGATCCCTATATGGCTAAGCTGCTTGATGTTCACTGTAGTCCAAGCCCAAGTCCACACTTACTTCACCAAGCAAGGCAGTACAATGGTCCGTTCCATAGGACCGCACTTCCAAATCCCTCCAGCTTCACTTCTAGGTCTAGTTGGAATTGCAATCCTTTTTGCAGTTCCATTCTACGACAGGGTCTTTGTGCCACTAGCAAGAAAATTCACAGGGCACCCAACTGGCATAACAGTGCTCCAGAGGATTGGAATTGGTCTTTTGTCTATCCTCACCATGGTTGTGTCTGCGCTTGTTGAGACCAAAAGGGTTGGTATTGCTAGGGATCATGGTCTCATAGATGATCCAAAAGCAGTGTTACCAATGAGCATTTGGTGGATGCTTCCTCAGTACATGATCACTGGAATCTCTGACGCATTCACAATTGTTGGCCTCCAAGAGTTGTTCTATGACCAAGTGCCAGAAGCAATGAGAAGCTTGGGGGCTGCAGCATACATAAGCATAGTAGGGGTTGGAAGCTTTGCAAGTAATGCAATTATTGCTATTGTGGAGGTCATCACCTCAAGAGCTGGTGGGAAGTGGTTGGGGAACAATCTGAATAGAGCACACCTTGATTACTTTTACTGGGTCTTGGCTGGGTTAAGTGTTGTGAATTTGTGTGTTTATTTGTGGCTAGCCAAGGTTTATGTGTACAAAAAAGTAGATGGGGCTGAAACAAGTAACCAGCAGGGTTCTAGTTTCAATAAATACCATCACGGAGTGTAACAAGAGAGAAGAGTTTGGTTTTTGCTAAAGCCAGTGCAATCAACACCAGAAACCAAAATATGTATGGATTCTATGTAGACATTGTAATTCCAATAACTACAAGTTAGTATCACCTCGGGTTGCAGTGCATTGCTTCTGGCCATTTTAATATAGACATCGCATTGTCACTTTTGCAGTTCTGCACAGATTTCGTTTTTTTCTAGATAATGAAAAAGGCTCAGACCCTCAAAAAGGAGAGGAGCCCAAAGGGTATACAAGATAATTGTCTTGTACAAAAAACCAACGCATAGACAGCCATTAAGGGCAAATTCCAGGAACTTCTTGATTTGAAAATCACCCGCCTCCCCTCACTCTTAACAGGGTCAACATCTGTTAACTTATTAAATGAAAAGACAGAAATACCCCTAAGAATAAAACCCTGAGAGTCACCACTCAGCACAGCCCCTATTGCATCACCTGAGGGTAACTAAGCTGTGAAAATTTTGGGATTGAATGTGTACAGGTGCGGCGCTCAAAGGGGACAAGAGAGGTTGACTCTGGCGGCCATCGAGGAGCAAGGACTGGTGACGGTGGTTGCACGGTGGCGGGCGGTGGCGGTTGGCGGGTTCGAGGTTGAGGCCAAGGGGAATTCGAAGGTGAACGACGGTGGTGGTGCCGGTTGATGGGGCTTCACAGCGGTGCCTCGGGGTGAATCAGGGCCTGAACGGTGGGCGCGGTGGTGGAGGTCGCGGCAGTGGTGTGGTGGTGCAGTGGTAGGTCGCAGTGAGAGGAGACGGACCCACTCTCTCCACAAAT
This sequence comes from Dalbergia oliveri, assembly GCA_030441495.1. Classification (NCBI taxonomy): domain Eukaryota; kingdom Viridiplantae; phylum Streptophyta; class Magnoliopsida; order Fabales; family Fabaceae; genus Dalbergia; species Dalbergia oliveri. The sequence goes on along the minus strand of JAMLFY010000003.1, from coordinate 28,985,050 downwards.
CATTAAACCACGAACCACGAATCCATTTCCCCCATCCGCCGCAAACGGAGACCAAAGGGGCCACTACCATCGACCACCATGCTGTCTCCCTTGCTCTCTGTTGTCTCCATGGTCGCACCCTCACTGCCTTCCATCGTCACATCGTTCTGTCTCATTCTATAATCTGTTGTTTGATCTGTGGCCTGTGGGTGGTTAGTGGAAGTGATTGTGTGTGGGTGGGGGTTGCTATGCGTAGGGTGGAGTGGGGCTTCGCAGGCGGTGGCTATGGATGGGTTGGAGGCCTGAAGCGTGAAGGGGTGGATGGTGGCTGTGCAGGTGTGAGTGGGGCAATTATGAGATTTTGTTTGAATATTTTGTTAAAAAATTATATCTCTTAATGTTGATGGATGGATAAATAACGGCAGGGGTTTAAGTGTAAGGGAAATGTTAGGTTCACAATTGGGAGGGACAACTTTACATACCACTAAAAGACAAAGGGAGCTTTGGATGCATGTGGACTTTAATAAACAGATCACATGCTAAACTCTTCTTTTGGAAAAACAAAACCCAATTCTTGGTCATCTTTCACCCTCCACTTCTGGTACACTCTCAACCCAAATCTCTCACCCACTCATTGCATCACTATGAGCCACCACTGTGAGCCCACCTTTGTGCCTTCTAGCCTTCGCGCCTCATTCCTGACGCCTTCGCATCGCGGCATCCACTACTAGAAAAGATACCTACAGCAACACTTAGATCACTTAGATGTTATGCTGTGGGTTGTGCTGTGTAGCTATGCTTCTCTTCTCTTTCTCTTCAAAGCTTAGGTCCTAGAGGAGCCACCACTATTTCACGTTGCCTCCAATTTTTCCCAATCCTTTAAGGTTTATTCCCTAATCTCAATCTCATTTTGTTCCTTCTTCTGTTTCTTCTCCTTTTTGCATCACTTCTCAAGAATTGGTGATTTAGTTGTCAATTTGATGCATGCAAAGTTAGTTGGTTTTGTCCATTTATTATGTTACCTGATCTAAAATCTATAAATTGTGGGTTATGGTGCTTTCTTGAATTCGTTGCTTCTCATTGCTTTGTGTGATTTCATTACATAGGAACAAGGTATTTGATGAAATGGGGGAATAATTTTTTTTTAGTTTTTTGGGTTGTTTCTGTTACTTATTTGCTTTTGATGACATATGACTTATACTAATTTGTTTATCTTGATTTCTCAATGTATTGATTAAGTGACAATTCAGTTCTAATAATAATATTATATTGCTATAAAACTTTATGGAGGAATTGAGCCTTGATGAGTATGATTTTAAATGTTCTATTTTTCATTTGTTTGACAGGAAATGTAACATAATACCTCTTTGTAAATGGTGTGCTCCAAGAGCTACAATGGTTTAAAAACTTAACACCTATATTTTCAAATTAATCATCCTTTACTTGATCTTGAGAAATAAAAGCATCAAGATTCTTTTTTATGTTAGTAGTCTCAAGGTATAAATTGATTTTTCTCTCATGTTTAGTGTAATATTCTATATCCAGAACAAAACAGGCACAACATAGTTTTAAGGAATTTAGAGCATTATTGGCCTTGATCCATCATCTTTAGCTTGTCACTTTGCTGAGGTATGTTATTTCTCTTCTAGATACTTGGATCTATTTAAAGATATTAATGTGTATATCAAAAAGCTTGCTTGATCACTTAGTCTTAGGGTGCATATTGATATGAAACATGTCTTTAGAGGGATATAATCAATATCAAATTAAAAAGGAAATTAAAGTAGTCTTTCTAACTTAGTATAAGATTTGCTATATTTTCATGTCTACGATTAATGCCACTTGGAATTATGCCAAATCCATGACTTATTTTATTTGTGAATACCATATTTCCAAGTTCATGTGGATATGGTTAGGGTGAATTATGCCAAATCCATGACCTATTTTAATCATTTTCTTTTAATAGTAAATTAATATTACATTTCAAATCCAATTTTCAATTGTTGCATGATGAAGATAAACAATTATGCAAATTGGCTTACTTTGACAAGGAGCTTTCTTCCTGAAATCAGTGCTTTGGAAGGACATGAGATGATGAGACTTTTAATAGATTTTATTCTGATAAACTTCAAGGAGAGAAAATAGGGCATGAGCAAGGAAGGGATTGGATAATGGGAGATTCAACCTCGTTCGCGTAATAATTAGAGATGACTGGGAATATCCTCTAATACTCTTACCTTCATTTTGTTGATTGTCACAAACATAGACTATATTTTTGTCCCTGTAGTTTTAGACTATTTCTAGATTTTTTTTATTGTATGTAAATTATTTCTAGATGTTTTGATAGTTTAAACTATCATTTTGGAAAGGCTTTATTAGGCCTCCATTTGTATGTATATAGATTTGCAAATATAAGTTACATGAGATTTACACTAATTGTACAACGGATGACCTCCTTCGGGAGATGGATATTTAATCTTGTATAATACTTTTATATTTACTCCATGATGATGTTATACAAGAATATTTGTCGTGTAAAGGCATATTATGAACAACTTACATGCATTATAAAAAAATTACTAGTATATTATGAATAACTTATTAGCAAAAGTTCCCTACTTAACGCTAAAGTAGTATTATACATTTCATTTCAATTTGTCAAATACATTGGAAATAGTTCCCTAATGCATTATGATGATGACGACCCTTGAATTTTTAATTTTGTTGCCCACTTATCACCAACAAATTGAAATCATTTTATATGACCAATAGATTTTCTTTCCTTTTTTATTTATAAATCTAGTAGATTTTATTACGAAGGAGTGATAATACAGTTTGAAATGGTTCAACACATTTTCACATGAGATTATTGTACACTTTGACATGCTTCAACATGCTTGCACATGGATTTATTGTCCATTCACATGCTTTGAGAAGCTCTTGCTAAGATGCAGCAAACTTATAAGCTATGAAGCAAACTTATAAGCTCAAACTCTGGGAAGGTCATTTCACACGCTATACAACTATGTCAAAATGACAATTAAGAATTCTATTTTTGCATATAAGTCTTTACTTATGCATATAAGTTTTTCTCACAACCTATAAGTTTTGCTGGTCAATAAAGAGGTTCCCAAGAAAATGAGTGTACAATAAATCCATGTGCAAGTGTGTTTAACCAATTCAGAGTGTACTTCGTATACCTTCAGACAAACTTATAGACTGTGAGTAAAACTTATATACATAAGTTTAAAGACTTATGTGCAAAAATAGAATTCTTAACTGCCATGGATTTATTGTACACACATTCTTGAGACTCTTCCTAACAGGCAACAAACTTACAGGCTATAAGCAATACTTATATGCATAAATTTAAAAACTTATATGCATAAGTTTAAAGACTTATATTCAGAAATGGAATTCTTAACTACCATTTTGATATAGTTATATAGCGTGTGAAATGACCTCCCCAGAAATTTGAGCTTGTGAGTTTGCTTCACAGCTTATAGTTTGATCTGACAAGAGCTTCTCAAAGCATGTGAATACACAAAGTGTCTCCATGTGCATATGCAAGCATGTTGAAGCATGTCAAAGTTCACTACTATACCTATAAAAAGCAAAGTGACATGACCAAGAGGTCATTTCACACAGTATACAACTTGAAAAAATGGCAGTAAAAATAGTTTAGCATATAAATGTTTCAATTTTAGCTTGCAAGTTTTGGTCAAAGCTTATAAGTTTGTTGCATCTCAACCAAAAGCTCCTCAAAACATGTGAATGGACAAATACTATTAGCTATTGTTATTTATTATTAAATTTCTAAAAATTGCAAAATAACTAACAAAGTGACTTAGTTATGTGCATTTATAACTAAACTTATCAACATATTTGATATTCTTAATTGCATGGAAAAAAAATGGGTAGAGTATTAGTTCCTTATGTATTTAGTATATCTACAATATTCATGCTAATATTTGAATTAGTTTGTGCTAGCTTACTATTTTAGATGCATCTTTCCTTGGTTTTTATACTATCCTCATAGTTGATGGCTATAGAAAGTATAGGATGATAACTATTCAAATTGACTAAATAGTCTTCATTTTTATGTTATATTCACTTTTGTGGCTCCTTTCAAATTGAAAATTTGAGCCTCTTTATTCCTAAAAAAAATGAGAGATAAGATGTCTCATTTGTGACTGAATTTGTGTACATTTTACCTAATTGATGCCAAATAACAACTATATATATTAGGATTACAATGGTTATTCACTTAAACGAAAATAATGAGTAGTCAATACATCCACCATAACATAAATAAATCCAAATTCAGGTGTAATCAAGTGGTTCATTTAGTTGATTCTTAAATACCAACGATAACCATGGGTTAATAGTATTATGTTCAATCCAAGATCCTTAACATATACAATTTGGACTTCATTTGTCAATGGCATGATCCAATCACCATACAAGTTAGCAACTAAGCTTGGAATTATTTTGAACATTGGCTAAGCTTGATGCTCCTTTGTATTTATAACCACTTCTTGCCCATGAGTTTTGCCTTCATCTCTACTCCCCTTTTGATTGCCTCTTCAACCTCATATATTAGCATATCCATTAACTTATCCTTTCATTCGTAAGTATCTGATCTTTAATGCATACGGTACTCAGTCATTCACATTCCATCGACAAGTGGGTTAAAACCTATAAATAAAATTTATAAATTAGGGACGAACCAAAAGGAAGTCAATGAATTGTAATTACAACATCAAAATACCATAATTCACAACCACAATGATAACCCATAAACAATAAACATTTATATCACTATATCACTATACAATAAACATTTATATCACTTACAATATATTTTCGTATCCCTTTAGTCTAATTTCATTTCAATATTTACACCTTATCCTATGCTTAAAAAAAAAGGTTATTCTGCACCTTATCCTATTCTCAAAGTTTGAAAAATCATAACTAATTCTATAAAAATCATATGAAGGTCAAACTTTCTATTTTGATAATAATTTAATTAAGCTTTCATTTAAAATTGGTTTCACTTAAATCCATGCTTTGTAGCTTGAGTTATGACTATCTAAAGTTACTGTTGTGAAATTTGTGCTTAGATCCTGTGGCTTCAAAAATTCATAACTCATGTTCTATAAGTTCGATTGACCTAAAATTTTTTGATCAAGTCCTTGTAACCTGTATTTTAATTGAAAAATAGTTTCATGCTCTGTCTAGCACTCTAGCATAAAATGATATGTCACTTAATCAACACATTGAGAAATAAAGATAAACAAATTAGTATAAGTCATATGTCATCAAAAGCAAATAAGCAACAAACAACCCAAAAAACCTGGAAAAAAAAATTATTCCCCTATTTCATCAAACACCTTGTTCCTATGTAATGAAATCACACAAAGCAATGAGAAGCAATGAAAGCAAGGAATTCAAGAAAGCACCATAACCAACAATTTATAGATTTCAGATCATGTAACATAATAAATTGACAAAACCATCTAGCTTTGCATGCATCAGATTGACAAGTAAATCACTAATTCTTGAGAAGTGAAGCAAAAAGGAGAAGAAATAGAAGAAGGAACAACTGAGATTGAGATTAGGTAATAAACCTTAACTAGGATTGGGGAAAAAATTGGATGCAACGTGAAATAGTGGTGGCTCCTCTAGGACCCAAGCTTTGAAGAGAGAGAAAAGAAAAACATACCTACACAGCACAACATCTAAGTGATCTAAGTGCCACTGTAGGTATCTTTTCTAGTAGTGGATGTCGTTGATGCGAAGACGTCAAAATGAGGCGTGAAGGCTAGAAGGCACAAAGGTGTGGCACACGGTGGTGGCTCACGGTGATGCGATGAGTGAGTGAGGGATTTGGGTTGAGAGTGTACTAGAAGTGGAGAGTGAAAGGTGACCAAGAGTTGGATTTTGTTTTTTCAAAGAGGAGTCTAGCATGTGATCTATTTATTTAAGTCCACAATACGTCTAAAGCTCCTTTTTGTCTTTTAGTGGTGGGTGTGCAAAAGTTGTCCCTCTAGTTGTGCACCTATCATTTCCCTTAAGTGTAATCATATTAAATTAATTAGGGAAGGTGCATGATTTTTAAAATTAAGAGGGGGAAGTGTAATTATTGAAGACATAAAACTCTAGCCCATCCTATAGCCACACTACATCACCCATAAAGTTGGAGACATAAAACTCAAAGCTTGGAAATTGTGATTTGTAATTTAATGTCATTGTTTACTGAATTTCTACATAGTCAAAATGGTTGTTGGGTGTCTTTTTACCTTACTCATGTTTGCATCAAACCAGTGTAACAAAAAAAAAGTTTGGGTAATATCAAGTTATGACACAATTTTATTGAAAGAGTTAATATAATTTCTCTTCCTTTATGTGCAAGAATAGTTTTGTGAGTGATATTGTGTGCCTTTGACATTATGAGATTCCATAATTCAATTTAAACAAATCAAAATGGAAGAAAATACAATTTAAAATGATCAATTCAAAGTGTCCTCCAAAAATTACAATATACTCATATAGACCACAAAAAGTGCATAAATTCTCTCCCAATTTGCTTAGTTTGAATTATATATTTCAATAATTCTCTCGATGACAATATAGAATTCAATTACAAAAAAATTCACTGGGTATGTGAGTGAAGTCCTGAACAATCAATAGAGACCTATGCTAGTTCCATTTGAAAAAAAAAAGATATCATAAAGACCTATGCTAGTTTGAGTTATATGTACTTTAATTTTCATATTGCAAATGTTACACCATTTAATAACTTTTATTGTGTAATGTTTTATAAAACCCATCGTTAGATTATAAGCTCACATCATATAGATCATGCTTATAAAATTTCAAATTAATCTAAAATCATTTGACTAGTTTTTATGTGCATCAAAATCAATATAATATATATGCTGAAAATGAACAAGAATAAGACCTAGATGATTGTATTGATATTGATGCTCAATTCTTATGCAATTTAACATAAAAGATCTTTATGATTGGTAAATGCAATTCAACGGTTGGATGAATACAAAATTTATTTTATGAAAAGTTATAAGTGATATAATTATGCTTAAAGTTAGTTTCCTCTACCAGAGCATCAGAGACAAATAAATAGGAACTAGATATCAGAGAGCATGAGAAGACATCAAGATCAGGGAGAAGTAGGTTAGGAAAGCAACTGTCAAATCCACTCCTCGTATGAAGAATGGAAGAGAGCAAGAATGAGGCTAATCTCTCAAGGAAAGTTCCATAGCCAAATGAATCACTCCAAGAATAATTCCAGTCAATACCTTAGATCCCATCTTGAGGTATTGAAGATGCAAACGAACTCCTAGAGGAAAAGAAGCAAGAGGTTGATATGCAGGTTGTCATTCTTCAAGACCGTGTTAGAAGATGGCTAGAGAAATTGAAAAACTAAAGGATGAATATGTAGACTCTCTAGATATCTCCAGAGGTAGAGGAAGCATGACAATTGTCAAAATCCAAGAACTTGAAGAGGAGCTCCATGATAACCTTTCAAAGGAAAATAAAAACCTTGAGAAAGAAATTAACCTCCAAGACAAGATCAAAGCAAAGTTAAAAGTCAAGCTTAACAGAAAGGGAGGACCATAAGGGACCTAGAAATGAATATTGTCAATGAAAAGGATGTGAGAAGAGAACTAGAAAAGGTAATTGGCATGGAAGCCAAGCAAGAAGGTAGCTAGAAGGTAGAGGGGAAGACCTATTGAAAGTCTTAGCATAAACAAAGAAAGATTATACTCGCGCATGGACATCATCAAGCCAATACTAGCACCTTTATGTCATGGCAGGAGAACACAAGAAGTTTTGGAAGAATAAAGCTTTAGATTGCATGGGAGAGCTCAAAGAATGGAAGACAAAATATGCTTGAATGATCAATGAGATCGATCACCATGATTTTGAGGTCATACGGTACTTTGAAGAGGCAAAGACTAGATCAAAGAGACACCACTACTCAACTAACCCTAAGGAGTAACCAAGTTCATGAAGACCTATGAGGGCTATGCTAGGAAATTCAAGAAACAGAGAACCAAGCTTTTGATGAAATAGATTCGGGAATTTATGATGTATTGAATTGCACTTTATTTTAAGGAATAAAATTTTTGCATTTTCCGTTTATTTCTTAGGCACAGAAAAATGTATTGAAAGCTTGACTTGGCATCTTTGCATCAAACGTGAAATAAAGCTCCATTCCCAGATAGGACTGCATTGCTAGTGTTCATTAAATGCTACCTGATGAGGAGTAAAACTCCTTCATGATCGTGGGCATCTCTATTCATCATAAAAGTTGATGGCATGCCTAATAAGAAAAAAAGGTCTACCAAAACCTTTTCACTCTATTGCATGAATCTTTGTTACTCCTCAAGAGAAAGCTTTGTCTACACCTAAAGCCCATTGGAAAGCCATGGCAAGTGGAAGAAACTTGGGTTAAGAGATCGATGAGTTGAGGGCATTGATGCGCAAACAAGTAGAAGTGGTTAAAGAAGCCATTGAACCTATAAGCAAATCCAAGCGCATGGAAGCAACAACTCCAATAATGAAGAATCGAGATATGATTTAGATGGGAATGACAATAATGCAATCCTGCACAACAAGCCTGAGAAGGAGGTGGGGCAACTGAAACTGAAACAAAAATTGCAAGAAACCATTAGGAGTAGTTCCAAATGCGCATCAATGACCTATGTCTAGCTCCAAGCATCGCATCCCAAATTTGAAGATGCCTAAGTTCATCAAATTCTTTGGTAGCATTAATCCTACCATGCACCTCTAAATGTACTACACTAAGATTGGGCAATTGCTAGCTTTTTATTAGATTCCTCTGCAGCGACACTTGTTTACCATAGTAGCATATTCTCTTATCTCTAAGAGATTGACAACCACTTCAATGTCCTCGTATAAACCTCCTTTATACTTCATGCATTTCTAAGCTTCATCAGGATCATGTTGATAGATAGTAGAAAATTTGCAGAGTCTTCAAACTTTGCTTTGTACTATGCTACACTTATGGATCCTTGCTTAAGTGCCATGAACTCCAACTCCTTTGCATTCCTTACAGAAGTAGGGATGTATTTTTGGTAGAAGGCTTCTTTGAAGATGTTCCAAGTGATTATAGTTTGAGAGGCCTCAAACAATCCTCTAGTGCTATTCCACCAAAATTTGCATCTGCCTCCAACATATAGGAAGCGAAAACCACCTTTTGATCTCTCGGCAAAGAAAAGATCTTCTCATTACTTTGATCCACTCTTCAACTTTGTTTGGATTAAAGGTTCCATGAAAAGATGGTGGGTTTGCCTTTCTAATTCACCAAATTTTTTATACTCTACATCCACCTATGCTCCCCTAGGTTTCTAGTTAGATTTTCTTCAGTATTCCAATCTAATCTTTCCATCATCCGGTTGGCACCGTTGCTTGTTCTCTTATAGTGGCAGCCATCTCACCGAAAGTACTCATCATGTCTTCTAGCTTAGCGTTCTTATTCCTAGTACATCTATAGTCTGCCATTGGTTCCTAAACACACCAAACAAAAGATATTGAGTTGATCAGGCTTGAAACTATGCTAAGAGTGATAGCAACCAACTACAGCACCACTAGACTATCATGCATATTTAAACCCTATATCCCATCATACATATGTGATTCAAGGCATGATTTTTCTACACATTGGAAGCATAGCTAGTCCAATCCTTCAGGTCCTACTAGGATGAAATGCTATGATACCATTATGTGACACCCTCCAAGTACAACTCATCCTTAAGCCATAACAACATACTTGAGAGTTGTTACTTATAAATAGTGGACCTTGCATAAGTATCTATAGCATATTAGAGCGAGCAGATTAGTAACTATGTCATATATATACTTAAATATATAAAAAGAAAAATAAGTAGTCAGAGAATATATGTTCAAATACATGAAAAAGCTCTTATACGAGCCTCAATATACATCTATCTTCTTAAAAATTACAAACATAAGTATATCCAAATGAAAACTAATATTAGTCTTCGACCATTGAACTATTACAAAACATGCACTTTCATGAATGCAGCTTCATCGTTCTCTGGTAATCTGGAGGAACAAAAACACCCAAATATAGGGGTGGGAGTTATGAAATTCTAATAGGGTATCCCCAAATACACAGGAATCAATGTCATTGTATTTGTAACATCCAAGATATATATATACATAAAAAAAACAAATAAATAAATAAATAAAATTTAAATTAAGCTTTATTAGTTGAAATTTTCAAAATCCAATAATGTAGAAATGATGAGAGTGATTCAATGATTTTATAAAAAAAAAATATAAAGTGTTTTGTGGGCCCCCAGGGCCGTAGAGCTTAAACCCTAGATTAGACCCGAGGTGCCCGAATTTTGAAAATATGGGAATGAGGTTAGAAATACTTAGAAATGAAAATTGTATGCTTAGAATTACTTTCGGGTAATATCGGACTACCGGTACGGTATTTCACCCGTTCGTAAATTTCGTGTGCGATTTCTAACATCGAAAGCTAATTTAACCTTTACAAAATGATTAACCTTATCTTTTTACATTACATGAATGGCTAAGATTCAATTTTAAATTTTAAAATTGAATCATAGCCATCCTTTTCATCTTTAAAGATTAGAAACTATCCTAGACTATTACATAACATTATGACATCATCACTTAAGAGATAAACATGACCCAAGGCTTCTTTAAGAAGCCACACCATTCGGCCACTTCAGAAGGAAGGAGAAGCAGCTGGTCCTCCATAGCCAAGAGCTTGAATTGGCTTTCAAATTCCAAAACCCCTAGCTTAGAGCCATTAAAACATAAACCTTCCTTCACTAAAATTGATCTACACTTCAATCTCTACCAATCCAACCGATTAGAATTTCCAAACCTCATCATATTCACCTCATCCATCACTGGTCAGAGGAGGTTTTGAAGGTGTTTTGGGAGTCTTGGAGTGGAGGACTCTCATCTTGAAGCAAGCTAGAGACAAAGATAGACTAGCCTTCAAGTGTAGGGTTTTTTATAGTTCTTTCTCTTGAAAATTTTGCTAATCTGTTCTACCTGGTTTTATTTCGAAATTTTGATGGTAGTTGGTTGATGATATATTTTTATTGATGTGTGAATTTTGGTGGTGGGTTTGGATGGTGTTAAAAAGGGGTTTTCACTAAAGGAAATCTGGACTAGGCTGGAATTAAGGGTCCTCAAGCAGAAATTATGCACGAATTTTCTGATATATTTGTGGATGTTTTCATAAGCTATAAAAATTATATGTTTAAGAAAACACCTTAAAATAACTACATGAATTTTATTGGGTGTTAACTTTGAAGTTTACTACTTCAAAAAAATCAAGAACCGAATTGTGACTGGTGCTGCCTAAGTTGTTGAAACTGAAGCAATAAAGTTGCCCAATTTTATTATCATAGCAAATGATTGAATGAATCCTTGAAATTTTTATCTGAAGTTAATAACATATTGAGGTATCACTGTGAATTTTATTATGCACTAATTCAATCATTTTCTAGGGTTAAAAACTCTAAGAATCCGGGTCTGGTCTGTGAATTTGTGGTTTACCACTAAATTTGTGCAATTTACTGAAGTAGCTAGAGAGCTCTACTTGTCCTGAAATTTTTACAGGTTATTCTAGACATGTGGGAGTGTCAGGGAGAATTTTTGTGGCATATGAATTGGCCATTTGATATAGAAATAAAATGCTACTATTAGCATAGTGAATCAGCCCAAGTGCTGAAGTGGTAGAACTGCACTAAAATGATGATAAAATGACACTTAGTCCAGGTATAAATTATATTCATGCATGTTAGTTACTTTAAAGAATTATTTATGAGATATAAATGAGACCCTAATGTGATTGAATGCCTATGAGTGATGTATGCCATGCCTTGTAAAAAGAGAAATACATGATAGGGTAACATGACAAAAGAGAATTTATAACCCCACTGGGCATGTTTTAACATATGGAGAAAACAAACAAGGCTTATATGAGTTAAAGAGGGAAGGCAAAAATAAGGACTTCCCTAAGAATGGTATGAGTCGGTAGACGTATCGGCTAGGAATAGAACTGTGTGTGATTCAGAGGTGAAAAAATGAAAATGAAGTCCGATGATCACTAATAGGAATGAGCTCATGTCCTAGCAGTCTATTGTCCTTTATAAAATTATCCACTGGAGATGTTGCTCAGTGTGAAATCAAGCCTTCCCTATATGAAAGAAAAGAGGTAAAGGTATGAAATTAAGTTGGTCATTTATAAGATAATATATACGATTATTATTGCTAATTCTATCGTATTTTTGCATGGGACCTAATATAATATTACTTACATGAATGACCTCATTAATTAGGCCTGTCTATACTAACGGGATTTCCCTATTGAGAATTTTATAATATTCTCATCCCTATGTGCATGTATGTTGTATTTTGCTCAGATCCAGATGCCGATGTGATCTTCTTTCTTGATTCGCCGGAGTGGAGGTGGCATTATGACGTAGAGTTGGATTCACTGGATGTAGTAGCGTATTCCAAGTCCGAGTGTATATTTTCTTCACTCGTTCTTTTAGTAGCTCCGTTTTCACTGCAGAGTTCGACCCAGGTTTCCCTTTGATGGTGTGCCCCTTCACATGGCACACCCAGTGTGTTCATACCTCCTGTGCACCACCTATGCCCCCTCCTGGAGATGGACCTTCTTCATCCTCCTCCTCAGATTCAGACCCATCAAAGGGTCCGACGCCCGGTGGAGGTGAGGCCATCATCCTGATGGCCAATGGTTTTGCCTAGGAGGATGCTAGACCTATAGGGACTTTTGACTTGTATGTAGTTGCAGTGTAGTGATGGGACCTTGCCAGCCTTGACTGATTCTATTTGAAGTTATAAGATCCATTTTTATGTGTATACGATTTTTGCTGGATCTTAGTATGAGTAGGCTAGGCTTTATGTTATCGATAGGTCTTTTGGATAAAAGTCCCTATGTAACATTGTAGGTGTACTAACTTATCTCCTGGTTGCGCATATGTAAAGATAGTTGTGTATAAAATATATGTATATAGTGGAACTTTGGTGGTTGCTTTACCTTATGTTTTTATTTTATTGTATGTTAATTATGTATATCTCTCGATTAGCCTATAGCATAATCAGGGAGTAATACTCTCCTAATTACGATGCTACTACTCGATAATAGAGTAGTTAGGAGGGTGTTACAGTATTCGTCCGAGCCACTTCTGCTTTATTAAAAAAAAAAATTTGATCATGGATTACATAACAAAGATTCATTTTAAAGTTCAAAATCATCTTTCGAAGTGGGTTTCTTTTACCATTCAAACACTTAATTCATCTATATCATAATGCTCAAGCACATAGTAAATCATCATATGCAAATAATTCAACATGATATGAGTATGTATCTGATAAATGCAATGATTTTCTTTACTTTGGTAGTGATATTATCTTCACGTGCCCAGGATATGCTAAAGGGATCTCATATACATCTTCCCCACTACATGTGCCCTTGACATATCGAAAGGGATCTTTAGTTTTACTTGTGACCATAGAACTCAATTCTAGGCATTTTTCTCTTTCATCGACATAAGACATAGTTCATACAAATTAATATTAATGGATAACACCATACATGGGTAATAGACTACTTCTCAAGACTAAGCTTATTCCTATATGTGATCATTAGACTTCATTTTTTCTTCTTCTAAATCTCACACAGATATATTCCTAGGGCGTCTATTTGTCTCATAATATCTATAGGAAAGTTCTTTTTGCCTTCCTATGCATTCAACATAAGTCTTGTTTTCTTTTTTACCAATATGTTAGAATATGCACAATTGAAGTTCATACATTCTCTTTTGTCACATATATGCATCATTTACTTTTTTTTTCTAAATACATGAATTAATCACATATAGACACTCATTCACAAGTAATTCTCATTCATTCATCATAAACCAATCTTTAGAGTCTATAGCATGTATTAATACACATGACACTTGAATCAAATGTTATTATATAATCAATTTAATACATTTGTAAACTTTCAGCACATTAGGTAGATTTCACACCTTAGTAGCAAAATTAGTTTGCATACCAAACAATCGAAATAAAAGCTATAAAATTTATTCCGACACTTCAATGTGCTTATAAAGTCCTATAAAAATTTTAGGACAAAACAAGCTCTCTAGCTATATTAACAAAATTGTACAAATTTGATAGTCAGTGACCACCTAATCTTAGCTAATAGTAGAATTCCTAATTTTATTACCATAGCAAATTAACTCAGTAAATTCAGTGAAAATTCATAGTTGAACCTAAAAGTATACAACATCCTATAAAAATTTCAAAGGAAAATTTGATCATTTGGTATATTAAGAAGATTAGACAAATTCAAATATTCAGAATTTATTGTTCATATAGCAATCCTAACAACCTCGATTTTTTAGTTTTTAAAAATAGTAAAAGTCTTCAAATGGATTAAAAAAAATCATGGAACTACCTCTATATGTTAGCTTCACTATATAAAAATTTTAGCTCAAAGAGATATCTACAAATAATTAAGAAAAATCATGAACCATCTTCTATCTGAAAAACTCAAGATTCTAGCAGCCTAGTTTGAAACTTGTTTTGACAAAATGATTTTCTAACAACATCAAATTACTCCACCCATACAAATACATCAATATCTATGTGTAATAAATCAATAAAAAAAATCTAGTTTAAACATTGAATAAATTTCAGAAACATAATTGAGAAAGAAAGATATACAAAAACCCTACTTGTGAAGCTTTAAGGCTTCTAGCTCAAAATGATCTTCCAAAATGGTTTTCTTCCTAGCTCTTCCAAAACAACTCTAATACCTTCCTTCAATAGTGGATATGATCTCAATATGAAGAATGAAGATGATTCAAAATTCCAATTGGTTGATTGAGTAGATTATGAAGAACGAAAATGATGATGATGGAGTGATAAGCTTGGTTGCGTTGTGTTTATCTTAAGTTTGGTGGTAGTATTTATCTAGTTTCAAACTTTTCTTTTTTCTTTTTGGAAAAGAAATTATATGAATGACTATGATTGATTTGTTGGTTAAAGAATGAATCTTGTTCATCCACTTGGCTCAAGATAAGTGGCTCACTTTAACTTAGTGAGTAAGTTACTTTTTTGGTGTTAAAATTGTACACCTAAATTTTATCGAATGGATGAATATTAGCCCCCAGGTAAAATTATAATAAATGAAAGGTTAAGATTAAAACTTGCTTGCCAACTTTTAATCCATACCATTCACTTGGCAAGATGTGATTGGTAGTGATTACTTGGTCTGCAAGTCACCTCTACATGTTAAAAATCGCATATCAAAACTTTACCGAATGGGTAAAACACTATACCCAAGAAACTTAAAATATCTTTACGTGGGGCCCAGGCCTAATATTCTATGTGGGCCCTAGGCTTAATATTCTATCTCGGTCTTTAGGTTTAGTTTCCTCTAGCCTCGAGGTCATCCTTGGTCCCAGTTCAGAGTTACTATTCACTTGCGGCCCAAAAATCACTATTCATGCTCAACCAAAATTTTTTTTTTACTCATCCATTGGATTGTCGTCATCATTGATAAGTCTTTCAGAATTATGAAATTCTCATGAATAAAGTTTAAATTAACTTTTGAATAATTTTTTGGGTGTTACAGTCAAGGTTTCTACCTTAATAGCTAATTTTGAAGCAATGATTTTGTCTAATTTTGTTACTATATCAAATGATCGAATTTTGAATTGAAATTTACAGGATGTCTTAAACACCTTGAGGTTCAACTTGAAGTTTTACATAATTTATTGAGTTTATTTGATATGATAACAAAATTGGTAACTTTGACTATTGGCTGGAATTAGGTTGTTACTCTAACGTCCAGATTTTTCTATATTGAGTGCAAATGACCAAAATGCCCCTAAGGTCATTTTTCTTGAATTCCAGGAGTTTACCGGCAGTCCTCAAATGGGTCAACTCAATGTTTGAAGGGGGTTGTAACTGTTATGCTTGATATCCGAGGTGAAAATCTCGTTTTCAACTTTCACTCAAAATGACCAAAATGCCCCTATTGGATTCTACACGGGTAAAAGGTACCATTTGAGCCCGGAACTTTTCTAGGAAGTTTGGAATGGTATTTATGAGTGATATCTGATGTTTAGTCAGCTTGAAGGTCGGGGTAGTTTAGTGCAAAATTACCATTTTGCCCCTAGAACAGGGTATAGTGAGCCTAATGACGCAATTAAGCAAACCTAAGCAATATCAGGCTCTAATCGAAGATTAATTTATTTTGATAATTAATCTAGAGTCAAAATAATTTATTAAGGTTAATTAGAACCTAAGATTGCTTAGTTAAACTCTAATTGCATTCTTTAATTCAAGATTCCTAGTCATGGAATCTTGAATAGTATTTCTCTCTCCAATTCCTTAAATTAAGGAATTGTGCCATACCTCATTTGACTAAGAAAATGAATTTAATTTGTTAATCTAGTATGACCACTCCCTAATTAAGTCTTGACATTCCTAATTACCCAATTACCTCACCTAAACACTTTCTTACAAACTCCTAATCAAAACCTTAATCAAAGAAACACCTAAACACATCCTTAAACCACAATTACATGAACAAAATCCCTTCCCCCTTGGCTGATTATGCTGGCCGAAAATCCTCCCCCATTTTCCCCACATGTTGATTTATTTTACACACAAAAGAGCCATGCTTTCCACCATACCTTGCCCATGCCTTGCCCATACCCAACACCATGCCTAAGACCATGCCTTGACCAGAGATATTTCCCATCTCTCCCCTCAAATGGTCGGCCACTCCTTCCTCCAAGCCATCCACAAGCTTTCATTCTTCTATAAATAGGTGAGCTTGAAAGCTCTTTGAATGTTTACATACTTTGCCAACTCAAAGCCTTCTTTCTTCAAGCCTTAAGAAACCTTTTCTCTTCTTCCTTTCCCTCCCTTGGCCGAAGTGTTTTAGCAAGGATTCAAGAAGATTTTCTTCTCTTTTCCTCTTAAGAAACAAAGCTTTCTTTCCTTTCTTCAAGACTTCCTTAGGTAGGGGTTTTATTTTAATGTTTTTCCTTATGTTCTTCAAGAAAAGTTCTAGCTTTCTCTTGGTTTCAAACTCTTTTCTTCTTCCTTCCTTTTCGGCCAAGAGGCTTTTTATAAAGAGAACATGAGCTTGATGATGAGGTTTCAAGATAATGACTTGTTGTTGTCATGTGAGAAACCTCTAAAGCTTGAAACAACTTGGTCTTGGACCATACATGCTTGGGTTTCTTTCTTTTCCTTGCTTATAATTTTCGATTCCTTTTCCTTTTCCTTTGAAGGATTTTCGATTTTTTTTGCCTTAGTTTGAACAAAGTTTGCTAAAAATGTAAAGTAGATCACAAAAGTTTTGTTAAGAAAATTAATCCTAAGATTTCAAAGAGCTCTAAGCTTACCCTTGCCAACCTTAAAGTTGGTTGGCCGTTCTAAGAGTTTACTCTAGATTGAAGCCCATGAGCAATAAAATAAAGAATATAAGTAGTTCTATTTATGTTTGTTTTGTTAAAATGTTGGTGTTTTTGTTTTAATCCATTTTCTTGAGCTTGATGATGAAGTTCAAACCAAAGACTTCTTTGAAGACTTGGTGTTAAGAACTCTAAAGCTCATCTTCTATTGTTAAGATACATGTTGGGTTAAGGCTATTGATATTCCTCTAAAGTCTTGCAAGAGCTCTAGTTAAGATAAAATAAGTTGCATTCATGTTTAAATTTGTGCCTTGCATCTCATGTTTATTTTGATGCCATCACTAAACTTTCAAGAATAAATAAATGAACTTGCATTATCATGTTTAAATTCCCAAGCTTGCATTCCATGTTTACATTTCAAGTCATCACTTAATCTTGAAAGATAATAATGAGGTTGCATCTCATGTTTATTTTATGCTCTCACTTTACCTTATAATGAAGAATAAAATGAAGTGCATAGCATGTTTAAGATTATGTCATCACCTAAATACTCTAGAGCTCAAAGACTTGCCCTAAGTATCTTCCAAGGGAGACTTTAATAAAAGGAATGGATGTGTTTGAGTATGATACAATGAACGGTTTGATTTTGTAAAATGCAAAGATGATTTCAGGAAAATGTTGGAAAGATGTTTTATGAGGTCTCAAGGTGTTTAAATAGCTTGGAATGTGTCAAAAATCATGTTTTCTCAAATTCCGGAGGTTCTGGTTACCAGAGTGGTTTTTGAAGGGTTTTTGGTTCTGGTAATTGATTACCATACAATGTAATCGATTACCAAGGCTGTTCTTCATGCCCAGAACTGGTCCTTAAAGCCCTGTAATCGATTACCTATTTGTGTAATCGATTACTCAAATGTTCTTCATTTCCAGAACGGTTTAACCCTAAGTAATCGATTACCATACTATGTAATTGATTACTCAGTTGTTTTGAACCCAGAACAAAATTCAGCCCCTGGTAATCGATTACAGGCACATGTAATCGATTACTAGAACACCCTTTTTGCTCATGAAATTATTCCAAGAGAAAGACTAGTAACTCGTGTGTACTTATAACATGATTTGATGCGATTGTGCATGATGCATACTTTTGGTTTTCTTTTTATTGGCCACTATATAAATTCTGTTTAAGGAGTTAAATGCGTAAGATTATGTTTGAGTAAAGTGAGGAACGATTTGAATTTGAAAGGACTAAGTAAATAGAAAGGTTTGAGAACTAAAGTCTTAACACCCTTAGAAACAAGAATAATAACTTTTGTTCCAGCATAATTGAGTTTAAGGAAGATAGCTCATAAATAATGTTTATGCCTAGGAGACGAACCTAGGATCTTAGGCAAAGACAGAACTTAGAAAAGAATCTAAGGTGTAGATCCTAGACTCCCTCATAGTAAGTACTGATCATGATGATTAATCTATACAATGCTAATTGGATGAGTTAGTGAACATAAATGTTAAAAGAATTATAGGTAATGATCCCTTAAGTGTTATAGAATCCATAATAAAGGTTAGGATAATTGAGTCACAAGTTTAAGACCCATAAGGGCCAAAGCATAAGACACCATGAGGTAGGAAGTGTAATGTTAGAATGAGATCAAGCGAGTGTGCTTGTGTTATGTATGAATGTGTTAGTGACATGAGTTTGAAAACAAGAGGATTTATGTTGTGTTGTGATGATGATTTTGGTATGTTATGGACATAATGCATGAGACTATGTGATATAGATGGATCAAAGAAAGCATGTTTTCATAATTGAAAGGTTTATTTGATTGAAGAATTTATGAGACAACATGCATTATGTGAGTTATGTGGCATGACTCAAATTTGAGGAAATTCGAAACGCAGTTGTTATGCTGCGAATTTCCATCAAATTGAGCGACTAAGAAAGTTTTAAGATGTTTAACGTGACACATCGAGACGTACTTCTCCTGCTCCGGAGGAGAAGGTAAAACCGTGAGGGCATCGACATTGCACCTCCAAAGCGGACAAAGTTGCTGGTCTTAACCAATCGATGCGTTTCGAAGAAGGAAAAAGTCCCATGATGGGTGATCCTTAGGCCCCTACCCGTACTCTGGAGTCGAGATTATTATGATGATTATGAATATGATTATGAATATGATTCACTTATCAAGAGGATAAGTAAGAACTAGTGATGACTAGTTAAGGTATGAGCTCATAGCCTAGTTTTTAAGGGTGCGGTTACTATTATGATGTTAGTGTCACAAGTATGAGAAAAGGAACAATGTTCAAGAAAAGTTACATGCCACTTATATGATGATCAATTATTGTTCGTTTGCCTAAAGTATTGTCACATTCTATGCTGCATACGTGCATTAAGATTCATTATAAAAGACACGGACCTTGGATAAATACTTTTATGAAAATCTCATAATAAACCCATGCATGCTTAACCTTTTCATAATAAACCCAAGGTTCCTGGGACGTAAACGATGACACTATGATAGAGGTTTCCTCCTGAGATTCTTTAGCAAGTTCTTACCCTCTCTCTATTTCTCTTCCATTACGTCTTCAGACATCGATGGCGTCGTTCGTGATCTTCATTGACCTGCCCACTGGGAAGTGCACTATGACCCGAGCATCAGTCTTACCGCTTCAAGGGTCATTGTGAGGTGCGCGTTTTTGTGTACGTGGGATGCCCGTTTGCTTTCCCCGTCTCCAGCTATCACTTCGATCCGACTTCACCTTTGGCGACGACCTGATCTTTGAGAGGATGCGACCCGAGACGAGCGGACCCGTCGTGCCCGTCTTCTCCATCGACGGCATGTGGATACCCCAGAGTATGTTCCCCGTTCTCGATCGGAGGCCGATCCTTCGGAAGGCTCTTCCCCTTCGTTCCTATGGATCTCGTAGAGGTAGTGAGGACACTGCACCGCGAGGCATGCGAGGCGTGTTCGACGCTCGAGAGGTGACCACGTCGTGGAGGCCACGCCGTCCCTCGATTCCATGCCTAGATCTCCGCTTCGTTGGGCTACATTGGGGAGCTCCATCAGTTCACGGGCTACATCTCCCATTGGAGATAGCGTCATCTGTAGGCGTGGAGGGAGTAGGTAGTGATAGTTGGGAGTCTTATCTTTTGGGAATTTACCATGTACTTGTTTTTATTTTCCTTTCCGTTTATGTATTTCAGTTTCTATGTCCTGCAAGCTCTACCCACTAGTATGGGTATGACTCTATATTATCTTTTCAGTCATGTACTAAACTAATTATGATTAATGTTATGACGGATGTTTTATGATCAAGATGTTCTTCATTGCTTTTTGTCTTGAATGATGCATTTGCCTTACCTTGCATGATTTAGTTGCTCTTCGCTTTACGTTTCATTTACGTTATACGCAAAGGCTCGCATTTTGTTTTATGCACATGTATTTCAAAAAAATTTACCTGTATTTTCCACTAAGTAATTTCACAAATAAGTTTAAAAGGAAGTAATATCTAATAATTAATCTTAACGCGTCCTAGGCCTGTTTGGGTTAAATATTAGGGTGTTAGTTCCTTACCTGAATTTGTATATTTTTGTTAATATAGTTATAGACCTTGTTTTGGCCTAAAATTTTTATAGGACTCATAAACATATTGAATTATCTTTGAAAATTATTTTGCTTTGTATTTATGATGTTTAGTAATTTAACCAAAATTTTCTTCAAAGTTGAAATTCTAGGAGCATGTCAGGAAGCTGAAACAATGATGAAATGTTAATGACTTGCTATTTTGTGTACTATGTGAGATTGATGATGATGTTATGCGTATCTAACTATGAATACTTTTGACAATTGCCTCTATATGAAAGAAATAATGAGATTATGTTTTCTTGGGCCAGAGAAAGTAAATTTGGTTAAGTCAGGGAAAGTAAACCTGACTACCCTTAAATTGAACTATCCTTGAATTGAGTTGGGGAAAGTAAACTTGGCTAGGAATAAATCTGAATGAGAGTTAGAGAAAGTAAATCCAATGATCATGTATAGAAATGAGCTCAGTCCTGAATAGTAGTATATTACCTAAGAGTGGAATAAGCCACCATAGATCAAAGGCCAAAACAAGTTAATATAGAAATTGTCCTAAGTTATTCCCTATGTTATGTGCTAAGCGAATTATTTTATCATTAATATTGAGACCAATATGTTTAAGTTAAAATTTAACAATTTGTTCTCTAAATGATGATGTTTGAATAGAGTGATTATGATGAATGATGATGATGATATATTTATGCATGAGGAGTGCCCTCCTGAGAATTTTATAATATTATCATCCCAATGTTGCATGTACTTTTGGTATGCTCAGATTTTATAGATGTCATCCTTATGAATCTTCATCAAATTGCTATAGTAGGAAAAGCTTTATGATATAACGCTTGCACCATCAAGACCTTATGAAAGTTGTATGCTAACCATCTTCGTCCGACTCGGCATTGTTAGCATGAAGGTAGGGTTAACATCCAAGTGAGCAAGTAGTATTCCTTTAGGGACTTTTAGGAGATGCTCAGGATTATTGGACTCATATCTTATGACATACTTATATCTATATAATTATATATTGATGGTCTATTGAAGGTCACATTAGTTCTACAACCGTCGACATTAGCTTTATTTCACTTTATTTTTATGATTCATGACTAGTATAAGTTAGAAAATTAAACTAACACACTTCTAAATATTGTGTAAATACTAAGTAATACGTAGTAGTTAGAAGGGTGTTACATATATGAACATATATTTGCCAATACAATACTGATAATGCATGTAATACATTCCTTTAACAGTTTTTCCTTGAATTTGTCCAGCTATAAAAATTTGTATTAACTAACATATCATTTCTTTTCTACTAGGGATCTTCATACTTGATAATTCAGGATTGTTCATGAGTGCTCCTCAAGGTGTTGACATGCATAAGGTAACAATATTTTTTTATAATTTATATTGAAAATCTTTAAAATTATATTATGTTTTAAAATAAATTATTTAACCTATTCCAACTAAAATTATTTTATGTGTATGTGTATGACCTACAGGATTCATGCTCTCTATCAAAACTCCAACTGATCCTGAAAAAGTTACTCCATTAAAGCCATTGTCTATTAAAGATTGGATTGCTAAGCCATTTACACTCGGACATTTCCACAACTTAAATGAGGAAAGTTGTAAGCATGAGAAATACTAGCTATATGAAGTCATCATTTTGTTTGAAACTTATAAAAATTAACAATAGGTTCCAGATTGAATGTTTTATTGGTTGTTCTTCTTTTATATTTACATATTTTGTCAAGGACAAATTTAATTTGTCACTATTTTTTAACATCAAATATTTTATTGTTCAATACTTCTTTTTATGATTGATTAAATAATAATTTGAAAACTAATCAAATTGATAAAGAAAGTTGATTATGTAATGTCCATGGTGGTGATAAAAATCTAATTAATAATAATGATTGATAAGATTTTAAAAATAATTCTTAATTTATGATTAAAAATTAAATCAAATTATAATGTCTTATATATTACGATTGAAAATATCTAATTATCAAATTATATAATAATTGATTAGATAATCAAATTGAAAATCGTGATTTTAAATTGAATATTAGGTTTAAAAATTATTTGTAATTTGAAATTATTTTTGAATTTTTATTTATGAATAATAATTAGTAATCATAATTTTCAAATAATAATATTATATAACAATTATTAGATTATTCAAATGCTAGAAATTAAATTTTTTTCAAATCAATATATGATGATTGCAATGAAATCTCGATTAGCTTTAATTCAGATTTTTTTTCAAATCATTATATAAGTTTTTCATTAAGTGAGAACATATGAAATTATTTCTGAACTATTATTTATGAATAATGATGAGTAACCGTAATTTTTAAATATTCATAATCTAAAAATTATGTACTATAACAAACAATAAATATATAATCAGATATTATAATGGTTATCAGATTATTTAAATGCCGAAAATCAAATTTTTTTCAATCAATATATAATGACTGAGATCAAATCTCGATTAGTTTTAATTTAGATTATTTTTTAAAATTATTTTCAAATCTAGTTTTTCTCAAATCGTTATATAATTTTTTCATGAGTGAGAAGATAGGAATTAAATCATTTTTTATTTAAATTAAATGTTTCAAATCCTACACTAACATTTTTGAAATTTTTTCAAATCTTATTTTAATGTTATTTCAAATATTTTGAATCCTATAAAAAATTGAGTCAAAAGACGTTCATTATACAGGTTCTTTCTTTCATATCATGTATTATACATTAAGGATATTTGACAAGTTGTTTATTTGTTGCAGTACTTTATTTCTTCTAATATTATTTAAAGAAATCCAATAATTCTTTTTACTGCATACTTATGCATGGAGTATAATTATATTTTTTATGCAGAGCATATAATTATTTAAATATAGACAAATGATTTTAATATTCAATATAATTATTTCACTATTAATCATCCGTGCATTGCAGTAATAAACTAGTATTTAATTATTTATTAGAAGGCATGAATTAACTAAAAAAATAAGAACCTAATTATGAAGAAAATTTTCTAATATTAGTGTTTATTGCAGAACTTGACACTTCTATGTTAACAACAAATAACTGATAATTTCCTTATGCAGGAGGCCAAACCGCTTTAAACCAGGCATTTATCGACAAACTTGAGCATTTAGATGACAACCTTTACTTTTCAAGATCTCGATTCGGGGAGCAAAAAGTTACTCTTATTGGGTTGCAATCAAAGAATCAAATGTCAAACTATTTTTTATGGAATGAGGATGAATGCGTGATATTGTGATTTGTGTGTGTTGTTGATGCAATGTTGATTGGTAGATTAAAGAAGAAGAATTTATAGAATGTAGAATGCGTAATGACAGATTTAAATAAATTACAAGAAATGTAAAGAACTTGAAGGAAATCTAATCCGAAGAAAGCAAGAAAGAGGTTGAGAAAAATACTCAGTGGACTTTGGACTCTATTTTGTCACCTGGTGATGTTTGTAAAGTGAGTGTGTGAGTAAAATTCCAACCATTTATAAATGTACAGAACTCTATTTATAGACATCCTAGGACTCTAAGATCTTAACACTTGTCTTTGGCATGTCCTTGGATGTCATCCACGTGTCTTTGACAGTTTTTCTGTCATGCGCCTTTGTTGTAACATCTTCCCAAGTATAACATCATCCTTAAGTCATGACATTATACTTAAGAGTTGTTACTTACAGATTAGCTGACCTTTCTTAATTATTTATAGCAAAATGATCGAATCATGTAGTAACTAATTTGTGGTTCATTTAGAATATATAACAAAGAAACAAAACATTTATTGAATCCAAGTCAAGTAAAAAAAGAAGCTCTTCTATGAGCTTTAATATAATATGTTATCTCTTATATGTACAAACATACATACATACATACATATATATATATATATATATATATATATATATAACTAAGTACAACAGCTACAAGTCTCCACTACTAAACTACTACAAATTGAATTCTTTCATGCGCAGCCTCTTGTTCTGGGATCAACCTGGAGCGACACGGGAACACAAACACACAGATGAGAATTTTAAAATTCTAGTAGGGCATCCCCAAAGCATATACTAAAATCCATGTCATCATTATCGCCAGCCACTTCGATTTATTAAGAAAATGTGATCATGTAATACATATTAAACATTCATTTTAAAGTTCTAAAATCATCCTTCCAAAGTGGATTCATTTTATTATCTAATCTCTTTATATATATATATATATATATATATATATGTATACTACCCAACATCATAGAAATTTAAACTTTACGTGCCCTTGGTACATTGAAGGGATCTCATAGACATCATACAAAGCATATACTGTTAAATTACAACTTAAACATATTGGCTTCAATATCGATGTTAAAATTCTTCACTTAGCACATAAGATAAAGGAATACTTAGGACAATTGCTACTTCAACTTGTCTTAACCCTCGACTTTTGTGGCTTTGACCACTTTAGGGTAATGACGCGTTTCAGGACTAAGCTTATTCTTATACATGATCATTGGATTTATTTTCTCCAATTCTCACACAGAGCTATTCCTAGGGTTCACTTTCCAACCAATTCAAGGGTAGTCAGATTTACTTTCCCTAATAGATCAGATTTACTTTCTCCAGACCTAAGAAATATAATCTTATGCTTTTTCTTAGTAGTCGGGTTTACTTTTCCTCCAGATAGGATTTACTTTCTTCACCCAAGAAACATAATCTTATGTTTTATTTTTGCATATAAGCAATTGTAATAAATATATATATATATATATATATATGTATATGTGTGTGTGTGTGTGTGCGCCTAACATCATCAATAAGTTCACATGCTCAATTATCCATATTCAAGTACTCATGTCATATCAGTACCAAATACCATTATTTCATCAATTCAAGGCATTGGTACAATTCAAGCACATTAGTAGATTTTACCCCTATATAGCAAATATTAGTTTACATATCAAACAACTAATTCAAGGCTATAAATATTATGAAGACACTTCAATGTGTCCACAAGGTATTGTAAAAATTTCAAAGTAAGAATCATTTTCTAACTATGTTAACAAAATTAGATAAATTTGGAGGTCAGAATTTCTCAATTTCTGCCAATAGCTAGAAGTTCAATTTTTCTACCCTATCAAATGATCATATAAAATCACACAAAAATTCAGGGTTGGACTTCAAAATGTTCTCAATACCCTCTAAAATTTTCAGCTTAAAATTTGATCATTTGGTATAGTAAAAAAATTAGATAAATTTATAGCTTCAAATTTGGTTGTGGGCAGAAACCCTAACTGTTTCGGTTTCTGATTTTTAGAAAATAGTAAAAGTCATTTTGAAGACCCAAGAAAAATACTAAAAACCCCTAACATGTTAGCTTCATCATATAAAATTTTCAGCTCATGAACCCATCTACAAACACTTTAGAAAAATCATGAACTATAACCTGTTTGTACAAAATTAGAATTCCAATAACATGATTCAAAACTTGTTTTACCAAAAAGAGTTTTCTAACATCATCCAAACACTCTATCAAATTAGACACATCAATATCTATATATTATCAACCAATAAAACAAAATATATCAATTTAAATCAGTAACCAAAACATGAAAACAAATTTAAAACAAAAGAGGTTCAAAAGCCCTACTTTTTGGATCTTTAGAGATTTTGGCTCCAAGGATGCTCCAAGAATGATTCCCTTCACTTCAAGGCCCTCAAACCAACCCCAAACCCTTCCTTATGCAGTAGAGGATGATATCTCAAAGTGAGAAAAGGTGAAAAATTAGAATTTCAATCGGTTAGTTTTGTAAGTGGCGATCAATAGTTGAAGTTTTGTGAAGAGGTCTTGAGGTTTTAACAAGATTAGGCTATGATTTTGGAAGCTTGAAGCTTGTTAATGGAGGTTTGGAAGGAAGAACATGGAGGCTGGTTTCTCTCCTCCCTTGGCCAAAATATGTGGCTTGGAAAGATAAAGTTGGCTTGGATTTATCTTGATATAAATGTAGTAGTTATGTAAATAAAGTATGGTTTCTTTATAAAATAAAAAGAGATGAATAGCTAGGATTTAATCTTGTAAATCAAGATTAAATCTTAACTTTACACTTGGCCCAAAAGGATAAACATTATCCTTTTATAAAGATTAAGCTATCTTTCAATGTTAGAAATTGCATACTTAAATTTTACAAACGAGTAAAACACAATACTAAAGTTATCAAACATTGCCTAAAACTTAATTTTGGGTATAAAATCTTTATTTCTAACTATTTCTAACCTTAACCCTATCTTTTCTAAGTTCCTGCATCTCAGAATCTTAGGTTTTGGCTGTCTTACGGGCTCGTGGGCTCACAAGGTCACTATTTACTTTTTTTTACATGTCCATTGGATTATCTCATCATTGCTAAAACTTCAGGCTTTTTTAAATTCACACTAATAAAGTTTAAATTAATTTTTAAATAATTTTTCGAGTGTCACATTTATCGTAGATAATTCTACTTGTTCTTGCGTCTTATAAGGCTTCTATCAATAATAGCTGGAAGTATTGTTAATCGTTGCGTGACTAACATATTTTCTTCCTGATCATGTGAATCTTAAGATCTTCAAAATTTTCTAAGTCATAAATGACAAAAATTCATTTCGACTAGTCGACCCCAGGCATGAGAATTTGTCTTCATCAACCTTTAATTAAGTCTGACTCTAAGTCATTTCCATGGGTTTCGACGTGTCTACCAAAATCTAGAACTTTGTTAGTTTTGTACAATTTTACCAATCTTAATATGCAAAACCTTATCCTGGATCTTGGCCAGTTAAGACTGAACGCCAATTCGACGGTTTGAAACTTAGTGAAATTTGGTGCCAACATGATGCCCCCATAACTCCCATTTTCGAAGAGCAACTTTATCAATGAGAAGTTGAGGAGTTGTTATTTAAAGTTAAAATAAATTTACACCGCTAACTGGCAATGATCATGGGTCTTCAACCTCCAGGGATTGACATCCTGCCACATATGGAATGTAACGCCCAATTTTTACTATAATTTTTACCTCATTAGGAATTACCGAATTACCGTAGGTAAATATTATATAAAATTTGAGACCAAACAATCCTTAATAAAGGAATATAACGTTAGAAGAGAAGTTAGGAGCAATTCGTGCAAGTATTGCAAACCGATTTCTGTACGTGTAAAATGACCAAAATGCCCTGAGGTTATTTTACTCAGAAAATGAGGATCGTGGGCCCCACCCATCCTTAAAGGGATGTTTTGATAATAATAAGGGATTGTTTGTGTTATGTGTGTTAATAGAGGAGAAGAATCATAATTTTGAGCTTTCGACGCGAAATGACCAAAACGCCCTGCGCTTTAACCGATTTGCGTGCCGACTAGCCCGAACCTCACTAAAATGTGTTAAAAGGTGTTTTTAAGCCATGATTAACCATTGGTTAAGCTCGGGTGGTCTCGGGCAATTTTTAAGTAAAATGACCGTTTTGCCCCGTCTTGTGCAGTTTTACAAATTTTGAGATTTTTGATTCGTCTAAACCTAAGCAATATTAGGCTCAAATTAAAGCTTATTAAATTCTAATTATTAATCTAGAGTCAAAATTATTTATTTAAATTGATTAGAACCTAAAATTGCTTTAAAACACTCAAATTGCTTACTAATTCACCTAAGCCCTTAACCGTAAATTCTCTAAATTGCATGAATACCTTGCCTACACCTAAATAATACATGGAACACACAAAACCCTCTTCCATGAGGCTGTAATGCATGAAATAATTCAGCCATAATCATTAGAATTATTGCAAGATAATGCACTAAAACAAAATACCAAAAATTTCCTAAAACATGGCATAAAACATGCCTTAAACAAGAAATGATTTTCCTCCCTTTGTTCCCCATGAAAAATCCAAAAATTATGCCTCCTCCTCTTGTCCATACATGAGCTTAAATCCTCTATAAATAGGCATGCTTAAGGAGTCTTAGATGCTTGCTCAAAATTGTACACATTTCTAGTTTTTCCAAAGCACCAAAAGCTCTCATTTCCTCCTCCTCTTGGCTGAATTCTTTCTTCAAGTTTTCAAGAATATTTTCTTTCATTTCACTCCAAGAAACCAAGTTCTCTTCCTTTCCTTCAAATCAGATTAGGTAGGGAGTTGTTTTTAAGTTTATTTCTATGTTTTGCTAAGTGTTGTTCTTGGTTCAAAATGATGATTTCATGGATTTTCTCTAGTTTTTCCATTTGGTTTTCTTCTTCCTTTTTCTTTAACCAATTCGGCCATATGGCCTAGGTGGGACTAAGATGATGGCTTGATGATGAGGACCTTGAAGGTGGGTTGTGAATCCATCACAAGTTAGGCCTCTAAAGCTTGAAAGTTCCACTTGATGCAAAACTTTAAAGAATGATGTTTTTATGATGATTTTATGATCTTGAGTTTAGAATTTGAAAGATGTATTTCTCACTTTGTCTTGTTAAGATATATATATTGAATTTGTATTTCTATAAAGTCTTGAAGGAGCTCTAGTAAAGAAATCAAATGAACTTGCATCCATGTTTAAGTTTATGCCTTGCATAATCATGTTTACTTTCTATGTCATCACTAAAATTTCAAGAATGAATAAATGGACTTGCATACTCATGTTTAAATTTCCAAGTTTGCATTTCATGTTTATATTTCATGTTGTCACTTAATCTCTAAAGATAATAAAGAAGTTGCATCTCATATTTATTTTATGTTCTCACTTTATTTTATAATGGCTAAAAGAATCAACGCATGACATGTTTATTTTTATGTCATCACCTAAAGATCCTAGAGCTCAAAGACTTGCCCAAGTATCACAAGCAAAGAAATAAGATTATTGGAGTTAAAGAATTGATTCTTTAAGAAGTCTTGAGATTGGAGCTTAAAAAGATGTAATAATAATTCTCTTCTTCCTTCAGGTCAATGCGAATTACGGCGCTCGGTTTCTTAAGCTTCTCTCTTCCCTCATATGCGGACTCCGCGCTAGTTTCTTGCATCATGTTTATATTTCAAGCTCTTGCATCATGTTTAATTTTCAAGTCATCACCTTAAATCTTAAAGATAAAGAAATGGATTTGCATATCATGTTTATAATTCCAAGTTATCACCTTATAATGACAAGATTAAAATGAGGTTGCATAGCATGTTTATGATTCTAAGATATCACATAAATCTCTTAAGCTCAAGACTTGCTCCTTTTATCTTAAGTGAGAATTTTAATCATGAAGATTCTTTCAAGTTTAGCAAAAAGAATTAGTTTCTAAAAGAGTTTTAAGGCTTTGCAAAGATTTTACAAGAAACTAGTATTCTATGTACACTTAAAATGTGATTTTATGAGATTCATGATTCAGCCACTGATATGAGTTTATTACCAATGTATGATGATGATTTAATATGTTTATAGTTGTGATTATTATGTTTATTGATGAGGAAACAATTCTATGCAAGTTAGAAAAGAAACTAGCTATATATAAAACAAGGTAAAGCTTGAATTTAGCTAGTCTTTGATCTCTTTAAGTTTAGCCACTGCCAAATCTATTTTAGTATGATATAATTCTGTTTAAGATTGGTTAAGCCACGAAAAATTTGGTATCAATTAGTGTAGGATTGATCCGAACACTAAAAATGAAACTAGCAACTAGAAAAACCATAAAAGCAAGATTTCTAGAACTTTAGAGAATGAAATTTATGTATTCTGTCAGAGCCTTTAGTGATCTTAAGAACCAGATTTTATCATGTTTAGATAAGGGAGAATGATTCATAATTAGTTTAGTAATTAATTTTAGCATCATAAGGAAAGACGGTAATGAAAGGTTAAAAACGCAACTTCTAGCACGTAAAACCTTAAGAACAACTTACTATCTATGCTGCCCCATATTGTCTAATAACGTTCTTAAGACTTATAATTGATGGTAATAAGTCCCTTAGATGCATAATTAATCAGTTCAATAATTAAGGTTGCCCGATTCTAGAGTTTTTGTAAGGTTTTCGATAAGGATTTATGATGATGCCTCTTTGATGTTTTAAGTGATAAGTCTATAAAGTGATTTGATGCTTATTAAGTATTTGATGCCATTGAATGATTCCCTAGCTTGCATGTTATAGTTGCTGTTACAAACAATGAAAATGCTTATGTATGAAATAAAGAAATAATCTCTTATTTAAAAAAATTACCTTTGTTGTTGGAAGAAAGTGTACTACTAAAAGTGTAATTTGGAAAGGTTCTGGCTAGGAAAGACTTGGTATTTAAGCGTGTCCATTTGTGACCCACCTCTCTTCCTGGAATCTCCAGATGCATGATTATAGTTGGTATATATATTATTCCAATAAGACTATAAACGAGAAAATGTTATGAATGATTATGAATTGAGAATTGTATTATTATATAACATGCAAAGACTTAATGGTGACTTAAATTTATGAGGAAATGATCCTTTGGACCCATCAGACTATAGGTGGTGAAAAGGTGATTCTTGCCCCCTAAACCGTTCTCTCAAAAGGGTAGAGTTGGGATTTTAACTTATCAAAAGGGATAAGTATATGCTAGTGACTACTAGTAAGGTATGAGCTCATAACCTAGATTACTCCTAAAAGGGTGGAGTATAGGGCGGCCCCAAGGAAAATAATGATGATGATAAGATTTTAAGTCACCTAAAGCACGAAAGAAATGAAATATGATGTTCTTCTATGCATGTTATTATGATATGATGATGAGGAATATGATGCATGATAAAAGGAAAAGTTTATTATAAATATGACATGCTAAGTTTATGATGCATTATAAGACGCATGATTTAAAAATTGACGAACCTCGGTAAAGTACTTGAACTTAATAATGAATCTTAGCATGCTCACTATTTTATAATAACCCCGAGGTTCCTGGAGACTTTGATGATGACACTATAAAAGGAGATACCCTACTGAGAATTCTTTAGCAAGATTCTCACTCCTTTCTTTATTTCCGTCATTGTCTTCAGATACCAAATGGCGACATTTGTCCTATATGTTGATACCCCTACATGGGAATTTCACTATGACTCGGAGCATTGTTCATATCACTTTGAAGGGAGGTGCGCGGTTCGTGTTTTTGTTTTCGTAGGACGTCCATTTGCACACCCCGTTCCTAGTTATCGTTTTTCCCGTCTTCTCCGTATGGTGACGAAATGGTTTTTGAGCACGCCCGCTCACATAATGAAAGGATGCTACGACTTACTCCGCCTCATCTGCTGTCCATGGTATTCCCAATTATGTCCCTCAAGCGAGGTATTCTGAGATGGATCCATCAGAGATACCCACTCATGTATATTGGAAACTCTCTCCTACTTCCTCACGTGTGAGAGAGGGTAGTAAGGGAAGTATGGTGAGCCAAGATTGGCACGAAGACCATCTATGCGTCCTATTCCAAGTACATCTCGTGTGGCCCTTTCTAAAGGAATTCGTAATAGATAGGATATATTCCACCATTTAAGGGGCAGTGGTAGAAATTTCTTAATAGATTTGAGCGTGATCATATACCCTAGTTTTAGGATAGCTCTTCGGCCTTTAAGGTTATTTACTTTAAGTGCATATGTTGTCTTATGTATTCTAGTTTGATGTATTTGTTTAAGAGGGGAATGTATGAGTGAGCTTATTATGTATATGTATTATGGTGTGCTTATGGATATTGTATGATGGAGCCAATACATTATGATGTGATGTTTGTAAATTCCTATGTGTCTTTTAAATCTTGCTAAATCATTCACGTTAAGCGCTCACGTTTTCAATTATGTTTTTTTTTTTTTAAAAATAGCTCGTAATTTCACTAAGTATTTTCAAAGCATGATTAAGGAATTGAAGCAAAGAGTAAAGTCTAGTAATTAATTCAATCCTAAGGTGTATTGGGTTAATTATTAGGGTGTTACATGGAACCCTTGACCCCTCAAAATACACACTCATTTTGTTTGGCATGACCTATTTAGCCTTTCTCGAAAATAACAAAGGAAAGGCCTTATCACGACAACGAACATGTCGCGCTCCTCTATTAGTGGCTTAATTCCATAGTGTTCTCTCAAGAGCATAAGATGCAAGCCATGTATCTTCCTGGCCATTCTCCTCATCAAGGCAACAAGCTCAGTCTTGCCAAGCTCTTGCAAGCCTACCTTTTGTCAAGAAAATAGGTCAAAGCATGTCTATCAATCCAGTAGGTCCAATTTGGCTTTTATGACTTTGGCTAAATGCCATTTTCAAACCTCAACTAAGCTTGTTTGCACTGGCTACTTTACATCGAGGCTACAATGATCCTCGACTTTGTTTCTATCTCGACCTAAAGTGAGGAATTCAAAGCCCTTCGATGAGTTTTGGCATTTCTTCAAAACTTTCCATGAAGCTTCCTTCTTTGATAATGATAAAATGAATCTAAGTCCCTTTGTCGATCATCGTTTTCCCTACTATGGTTTATCAAACCCATCATATGTGACAATGAGGTTGGTCAAAACCAGCGATGAAATTTGGGCTAACTTCCTCTATGCACAAGTTATTCCCTAGTTTGCTAGGTCAAACTCTCTTGGCATTGTTCTTCACGCACTGGCTGTAACCCAGGATTTCTCCTATTAGAGTACAAATGGAAATGCCCTGAGGTCATTCCAGGAATTAAAGGGCATTGCCCAGGCAACCCTCGAATGGGTCAACTCGATGTTTAAAGGAGATTATGCTGTTATGGATGATATGGAGAGAACCTCGTTTTAAACTTTCGGCTCAAATGACCAAAATACCCCTATGTGTCTACACGGTAAAAGGTGCCGTTTGAGCCTGGAACTTCCAGGAAGTTTAGAATGAAGTTTGTGAGCAATGTTTGATGTTTAGTTAACCGGAAGGCCCAGGTTCAGCAAAATTACCATTTTGCCCTTAAGTGTAAGTAAGCCTAATGACGCAATTAAGCAAACCTAAGCAATATTAGGCTCTAATCGAAGATTAATTTATTCGATAATTAATCTAGAGTCAAAATAATTTATTAAGGTTAATTAGAACCTAAGATTGCTTAGATAAACTCTAATTGCATCCTTTAAATTCAAGATTCCTAGTCATGAAATCTTGAATAGTGTTTTTTCTCCAATTCCTTAAATTAAGGAATTGAGCCATACCTCATTTGACCAAAAGAATTATTTTAAATTACTAATCTAACAAGATTTCTCTCCTAATCAAATCTTGACCTTCCTAATTACTCAATTTCCTCACCTAAACACTTGCTTATAAACTCCTAATCAAAGACACACCTAAACACACCTTTAACCCACAATTAGATGAATTAATTTTCTCTCCCTCATGGCCTTAAGGTGACCGGCCACACTCCCCCCTCCATAGACCATCATGTGTTGTTTCAATTACACTCAAGAGCCATGCTTTCCACCATGCCTAGCCCATGCTTTGCTCATACCTCACCATGCTTCCAACCATACCTTTGCAAGAGATATTTCTTCTCTCCTCCCTCCTCGCTTCAGGCCTCCTCCCCTCAAAGGCCATCCATGAGCTCTCCATCTTCTATAAATACCAAGCCTTGATGAACCTTGTCATACTTTGGTTCACTTGGTAAGTTCACACTTCTTGCAAAATCCTCTCATTTCCTCTCAAACTCCCTCACTTGGGCCAAGTTCTTCCTCAAGACTTCAAGAGGATTTCCTTCTCCTTTCATCAAGAAAACAAAGCTTTCTTACATCTCTCTTCAAGACTTCTTAAGGTAGGGGTTAAGTTTTGATGATTTTGTTTTGTTCTTCAAGAAAGTTCTAGGTTTTCTCTTGATTTCAAACTCTTTTCCTCTTCTTGTTTATTTTTCGGCCAAGAGGCCTTTTTATGAAGAGAATATGAGCTTGATGATGAGGTTTCAAGATAATGACTTGTTGTCATGTGAGAAACCTCTAAAGCTTGAAACAACTTGGTCTTGGACCATACATGGTTGCTTGGATTTCCTTTCTTTTCTTGGACCAACTTGGTCTTTGGATTTCCTTTCTTTCTTGGCTTAAGTTTCGATTTTCCTCTTCCTTTCCTTAAGGACTTCAGTTTTCTTCTTTGGATTTGAACAAAGTTTGTAAAATATGTCAAGTAGATCACAAAAGTTTTGTTAAGAAAGTTAATCTTATGATTTCAAAGAGCTCTAAGCTTACCCTTGCCAACCTTAAAGTTGGTCGGCCGTTCTAAGAGTTTTACTCTAGATTGAAGCCCATGAGCAATAAAATAAAGAATATGACTTAGTCCTTGTAGTTTTGTTTAGACAAAGTGTTGAACTTTGAGTCCATTTCCTTAAGCTTGATGATGAAGTTCAAACCTTAAGATTTCTTTGAAGTCTAGGTGCTAAGAACTCTAAAGCTTGCCTTATGATACATAATGGGTTGAGGTTTATGTTCCTTTAAAAGTCTTGCAAGAGCTCTAGTTAAGATAAAAACAAGTTGCATTCATGTTTAAATTTATGTCTTGCATCTCATGTTTATTTTGATGCTATCACTAATTTCACAAGAATAAATGAATGAACTTGCATTACCATATTTAAATTTCCAAGCTTGCATTTCATGTTTATATTTCAACTCATCACTTAATCCTTAAAGATAATAATGAAGTTGCATCTCATATTTATTTTATGCTCTCACTTTACTTTCTAATGAAGAGTAAAATAAAGTGCATGGCATGTTTAAGATTATGTCATCACCTAAATACTCTAGAGCTCAAAGACTTGCCCTAAGTATCCTAAAAAGGAAACTCAGGATAAAAAAGAAATGGATGAGTTTTGGTATGACTCAATAATGGTTTGATTTTGTAAAATGCATGAATAATTTCAAGAAAATGTTGGACGTGGGACGTCCTTTTGCTTTCCCGTCTCAGGGTCTCGCTTGGATTCAAAGCTTCACCCTTTTAGCAACAACCTCGATTTTGAGAGGACGCGACCATGTGGCGGTGAGGCGTCGCACCCGGTCGGTATCTTCAGCGGTGCAAGGTTTACCCAGAGTGCGTGCCTTTTAACCAGAGACGTTCGAGGGTCTGACCATCAAGGATCCTTAGCTTCTTATCCTTTCTTGGGGGAGGGTCGACATCAGGATCCATGGATATCGGGATGGGTAGCGAGAGGAGACGGTGACGGCGAGAGTTAGCACGACGTCAGGAGATGACCCTCACCGGTGGCGGCATCTTCACCATCCTTCCGCCTTCACGCATCAGAGAGCTTTGTCCAAGTTCATTGGATATGTGCCAGAGAGATGGTGGGAGCATCGTCCATAGCTCGAGGGAGGGTGAGTCTAGCTTGGGAGTATCTTTTGGGGTTGTTTCATGTATTTGTCTTCATGTTTCTTATTTTATGTTATTGTACGCAAGCTCTACCCACTAGTATTGGTAAGACTTTATATTTCTGTTATATTTTATTGTGATGTACTAAACTATGTTTATCTAATGTGATGAGGAATGATGTTTATGATGGATGTGTTTTTAATGCTTATGTTACTTATGTTTTATTTATCTTTCGCTTCACGTTGTATATATGTCACGCGCAATGGCTCACACTTTGTTTTATATGAATCATTTAAAAAAAAATAAATTTACACTGTCTTTTCCGCTAAGTATTTTGTAAATGAATTTAAAGAGGAGTAATAACTAATAATTAATCTCGATACGTCCTAGGCGTATGGGGTTAAATATTAGGGTGTTACACTAACTTAAGTGGTCGTAGATTTGGGTTTTCTCAAGCCATCCTTGTATTCATAATATTAAAACAGAGAGAACAAATTTGCCATTTAGAGGTATCTAGTTTAGATGACTTCAATGTTTAGTCATTCCAACAATCAAGAGAGAGGGCTTTATTCCTGATAGATGTGAACATTTTATCCGAGTGTTTGTTTTATAGAGTGGTAGCATGAATATTATAGTGCCTATCATTTTGACATTTGATGAAATGAAGTCAGCGAGTTTTGATTCTTCTCACGGCGATTTGCAATAGGGCCGTGGTGAAGATGGTGACCAAGGTAATAACTTTTAGTTACCCATTTGGCTTTCTTTATTTTGTCAATTTCTTGTTTGACATTTTTTTTTGAGATGATGATGTTGAAGATTAGGGTCACTAAAGAAAAGCATTCTCTGAACTAAACCAAAAGCTAGAGCTTCTATCGACAAAGTAAGAGAATCGATTAAAGCTTCTAAGACTTCAAAAGTTCCAAGTCTACTCTTCCTTTCTGATCTGAATTCTTTGACTCCTTCCAAACCTTTGTTTGGAAAAGTAAGATCCTCATTCTCAGCCTAATTCTTTCTCTTTCCCTTTTTTTTAAATAAGTGAATATGTACAGTTAGCTCCTACTCGACCAGAGACTCCCCTTCAGTAAAGGTCATTCACATGACCTTGTCATGGTCAATGATTGAAAAGGAAGGAGGAGATTATAAGCCTTTTTATTCTTAACAAGGTATACTTTATTGGCTAATGTTGTTGAAACATTATCCGTTGAGCGCAAATAACTTCCCTTCGTGTCTTTGTTTTGCAGCATTTGCTGTCCTAATCAAGATATAACAATTAATGTAGATGAGACCATGGGCGAGGCTATGATGAAAAAAGGAGACTTGATGATGAGTACACTCGACCCATATTCAAATATCGAGCAGCAAGCCAGCCATGACATTATGCCATCTCCATCCTTATTGATCCTCCTATTCAAATAATCACTGCTAGAGTTGCAGTGCATGTCACAACTATACCTTCTCCTCAAGACGGGGTGAAGATGATTATGATGACGAGGAATTTAACATGGGGTTTCTAGACACCATGAACTAAGCACTCTAGATTCAGTGATTGTTAAGGATACTCCCTTATTTTAGAAGCTCAAAGTGTAAAAAACATTGCCACCTCTACGCTGAAATGCTAAAAAGTCCAACTCCGACTTCCAATGCTCCCCCTATGGCTAACAACCTTCTAATAGACCAGCTTTTTGCCATCTTGAAATCTGCTAATACCCGTTGAGGCTTTAGTAATTGATGGTGATTTGAAGTATAAGCTAGTCAAAGCCACTTTTTACTTATCTGAAGCCACTTTGCCGAACCAACACCAACATTTGGTAAGTTCTCTAAGAAACTTTATTAGCCAATCAATCGATTCCTCTTCCATGATATGAGGTATCTCTCAAAGGCAAAAAAGCTTAAACTGTCAACCTTGTTCATGAGACCATTAAAAAGATAAACAACCAAAAGGTCAAGGTTGTCGATGTAACACCCTCCTAATTACCATATTCTACTAGTATTGACATAGTAACTAGCAGAGTCTTACTTACATTCAAAATCTATACTAGTTGAAATACAAGGTATAAAGAGCTTTAGATACATATGTTGTAACACTCATATTTACATATATGAACATAATCTCTAAGTTTACAAGATATATATCATAATGCCAAACAAGTCAGTTAACTCAAGCTAGTCAGGACTAGTAACAAAAGAGCTAGCCTGCTCAGTATTCGGTCCAACAAAATCACATATCGATACAAATGAACCTGAATACATCTAGTCTTACACAGTCCAGGCGCTGACCATCCTAATACTACCCTACTACTATGTACAAGCCAAGAGTCCTGGAAACCTCATGTCCTCCTACAAAAGCCATTGGCCATCGGTATGATAGCCTCGCCTCGCTGGGTGTCCTGACCCTCATGGGTAAGTTGGAGGATGATGATGAAGAGCAGGTACATTTCCTGGAGGGGTACATGTACGCAGGAACATCGAAAACCTCTGGGTGTGCCATATGAAGAGGCATGGCATCATAGGGAAAAGTAGGGTTGAACTCCTTAGTAAAAGGACGCATGAAGGAATGGCCAAAACATACATATACACGAAATTGAGAGTAACCTATGGCATACAAGGAGTCGAGTCCGGATTGTCCTGCCACACCCATTGTGGCGAATCAAGGAAAAATATCGTGACGACATTTGCTAAAATCTAGTAATACAAGTACATACAAGCTTAGGGTGAGAATACTATAAAATTCTCAGGTGGATCCCAGATACTATAGAATATAGATAATGAGTTTGTTTATATAAAACATCCATACAAAAGTTATAAGCATCAATGCTAAAATATGTAAATCTTGGGAATTTAGGATGTCATTACAGTAATAAGTCATGTACTATATTTGGGACCATAAGTTCAATTCCATGTATTTTCCTCCTTTTGTTAACATAGGGAAGGCTTAATTCCACATAAAAATATATCTGCATTTGACAATTCTACAAAGGACAATAGACTGCTAGGACATGAGCTCATTCCTATCCATGATCATCGGACTTCCTTTTTCCATTTCCGAATCACACACAGTTCTACTCCTAGCCAATACGTATCCTGACTCATCAAATTTCCAGGGAGGTCCTTACTCTCTAGCCTTCCCTCTCTATCCCATCTAAGCCTTGTCTTTGTTTTCCCCATTTGTTAAAAGATGCACAAGTGACATGTATAAATTCTCTTTTCGCATATAAGTATATCTAGTACGTTTCTCTTCCCAAGGCGTGCATAAACCATATATATGTATTCATGCACAATGTAATCTTTATTCTTTTCTGATAAATCAATCATTAGAGTTCATAGTATGCATTCATTCACATCCTAGTTGAATTACAAGTAATTATAGTACTAAATCAACATTTGTAATTCAATTCAAGCATATCGCAAAATCTACAAAAGTAGCAAAATTTATCTTCCCCTACACATCGCTGATTCAAGGGCCAAAAAATTCCTTGTGACACTTCAATGTGTCTTGGAGGCCTTGTAAAAATTTCAAGACAAACGGAGCTCTCTAACTCCTTCAGTAAATTGTATAAATTTAGTGGTTCAGGCTACCAAATCACAGGTGAGACAGAGTTCTCATAATTTTTAATCCTAGTAAATGACTGAATCAATGCACAATAAAATCTGCAGTGATACTTAAATATTTTATTAATGTCGTGTAAAAATTTAAAAGGCTTATTCAATCATTTGCTATGGTAATAAAATCGGACAATCATATTGCTTTAGTTACAACAATCAAGACAGCATTAGTCTCATCTGGTTCTGATTTTTTTGAGATAGTAAACCTTAAAATCAACACCCAAGAAAATTCATGTAGTTATTTTAAGATGTTAAATCCAACATATAATTTTTTTATCTCATGAAACTAACCACAACTATACTAGAAAGTTCGTGCATAACTCCTGCTCCAGGAAAACCAAAAATCCGCAGCCTAGTCAAGATTCCCTTTAACAAAAATCATACTCTAAGACCATCCAAACCCACCACCAAAATTAATAAATCAATATCAACAAAATATCATCCAACATAACCAGAAATTTTGGGCTTGGCTCCATCAAAACATATCAGAATAAATTTGACAAGAAAAGCAATTAAAACCCTACTTTTAGCAACTTAGTGGATCTTTGGCTCCAAGATGATCCAAGCTTGAATCCTTCCACTCCAAAGCTCTCAAACCAACTTCAAACCCTTCTTAAATCAGTGAGGTGTGAGGTAACAAGACAAGGTTTGATGAGGAATAGAGATTTTGTTCGGTTAGATTTGTAGAGATCAAGGTGTAGAACAAGTTTAATGAAGGAGCTTTGAGGTTTCAACAACTCTAGGCTAGTGTTTTTGGGCTTAGAACTCAAGATCAAGCTCTTGAAGATAAAAATGGTGGCTGTTCTTCTCTTTCCCTTGCTGGCCGACAATGGGTTCTAGCTTGGAGAAAAAGTTGGTGACTTGGTTTCTTTGTATTTAATGCATGAAGATTTTATATGATAAAGAAATCAATTTGTGTATTAAAGCAAAATGGATGCTAAGATTAATCTTGGATTTCAAGATTAAATCTTGGCCTTCCACATGTCCTAAATGGATAGATATTATCCATTGGTGATGATGAAAATATCTTTCGTGTTAAATATCACACATCGAAATTTTTCCAGGTAAACACCATACCCATAAAGCTGATATTACCAAAAATTTATTCTAAACATAAAATTTTCATTTCTAACTATTTCTAATCTTATTCCCATGTTTTCCTAATTTCAGACACCTTTAGAATTTAAAATCATTAGCTGGCCTGTGGCCTGAGAGGCCACAAAATACTATTCATTTTTTTTTGTGTCAATATAGAGTCGTTCTCATCACAACTACGTCTCAAAAACTTAAAATTCCCATTAACCATTCCTCAATCAATTTCTAAAGAAAAAAACTAGAATGTTACATTACCACCTATCTTAATAAAAATTTTGTCCTCAAAATTTTGTACCTGGAAACAATTCTGGATAATCTTTCTTCATGGTTGACTCTAACTCCCATGTGAAATCTTCCTTCCCTAGCCCAGCCCAAGCTACTTTTACTAGCTTCACCGATTTATTCTTCAGTTGCTTGACTTCTCTATCCACGATCAAGCTGGAGGCGTTTGAAACGTTAAGTCATCCGTAACTGTATAGATTCAGGTTCAATGATATGGTTGGGTCTGGGTGATACATTCTAAGTTGAGATACATGGAAGACATCATGAAGATTGGATAAAGGCGGGGGTAGGGCTATTTGATTCAGGCGCTGACCTAATCCATCGAAGGATTTGGAAAGGGCCTAAAACCTAGGTGTCAACTTTTGACCTTTAAAGCCCTACTTACTCTCGTAGTGGGCGTGACCTTCAGAGAACACATGTTCTCCCTCCTGAAACTCTAAAGGTTTCCTCCTGTTCTGCATAGCTCTTTTGATGACTCTACACGGCGAAGATTTTATCCTTGATTTTCTGGATTTGTTTCGTCGTCTAATTAACTGGTTCGAATCCCAATAATTGTTACTTCCCAGAATTTCGTACAACAGTGGAGACTGACATTTCCTTCTATATAAAGCTTCATATGGGGCCATGCCAATACTAGCATGATGGCTATTATAAGCAAACTTCACCAATGGGAGCAATTTATCAGCTCCCTCCTGCTCAATTGCACATGCTCTGGCATATCCTCCAAAGTTTGTATGGTGCATTTAGTTTTGTTTCTGTCCATTTTGGGTTGATAGGCCTTTAAAAAAAGTTTGGTTCCAAAGGCCCTTTGGAAAGCTCCCAATCTTGAAGTAAAACGGGATCTCTATCGAAAACTATTGAAGAAGGAACAGTGTAGTCTCACTATTTCTGAATGTACAAAGAAGCTAACTTATCTGAGGATAACTAGCTTTGATGGGTAAGAAATGAGCAAACTTGGTCAATCTATCCACTATAACCCATAGAGCATCATGACCTGAAATGTCCTTGGCAAATCCATTACAAAGTCTATGGAGATACTTCCCACTTCCATTCTGGAATTTCTAAGGGGTGTAAGGTCCAGCAGGCTTTTGGTATTCTATTTTGATTCTTTTGACAAGTTAGGCATTCTGGACAAACTCCATTATGTCTTTCTTTATCCCAGGCCACCAAAACATCCTCTTAAGATCTGCATACATTTTACTAATTCCAGGGTGCATGGTGAATTCGCTTATCTAGGCCTCCTTTAATATCTCCTGTCCAAGATTACCACTTGCAGGTACCCATACCCTATCCTTATACCTCCATATACCTCGCTGTCTTGAGTAAACTCTAGTAACTTCCTTGTATGAGCCGATTCTAAAATCTCTTGAAATTCTTGATCTTCATGTTGTGCGGCCAAAATTTGTTCTTTGAACTCACTCGTTACTTCTATCTGACCTAACACCACACCTTCAGCTCAAACATGTACCCACGCTAAGCTTCTAAATCCTTCACTAGCTTCGTTTCCTCTGATCATCAGGCATGCTACACCAGGGATTTCCCTCAATGCATCAGCCACAACATTTGCTTTGCCTATGGTAATTCAGATTGA
This sequence comes from Dalbergia oliveri, assembly GCA_030441495.1. Lineage (NCBI taxonomy): Eukaryota > Viridiplantae > Streptophyta > Magnoliopsida > Fabales > Fabaceae > Dalbergia > Dalbergia oliveri. The sequence goes on along the minus strand of JAMLFY010000003.1, from coordinate 28,942,098 downwards.
ACTCATAATCCTTGAGGAATTCATCCACCATCTTTGCCTCATATTCAACTTCAATCAAAGATTTAAACTTTTATCATCAGAGAAGACATTGAACTGTACACCATAAAGATGGTGTTGCCAGATCTTTAGAGCAAAAACCACAGCTGTCAAGCTCAAGGTCATGAGTTGGGTAGTTCACTTCATAGGGTTTCAACTGTCGTAAAGCATAGGCAACCACATTTCTGTTCTGCATTAACACACACCCTAAGCCTTTACTAGAAGCATCAATAAACCTCGAAGGGTTCATGGGATCGGGTAACACCAATATAGGAGCCATAGTCAACTTTTGTTTCAACTCCTGAAACTACTCTCACACTCTGGCGTCCACTTGAATTGAGCGTTCTTTCAAGTCAACTTTGTCAAGGGTAAGGCTACTGGAAAAACCCATAATAAATCGCCTATAGTATCCAGCTAATCCTAGGAAACTTCGAATCAACCACCGTGGTTGGTTGTCCCTAATGAAGTAATTCTACTTTACTGGATCTACGAGACTCTACTTGTGATACCACATGGCCAAGAAACATAACCTCTCCCATCTAGAACTCACATTTTGACAATTTAGCATACAACTTCCTCTCCCTTAGGATTTGTAACACAACCCTAAGATGCTTCGCATGTTTCTTCGGTCCTTGAATAGATAAGTATGTCATCTATAAAGACAACTATGAATTTATCCAAGTATGGGCGGAAGATTTCATATAATCCATGAAACCGTTGGAGCATTGGTCAATCCAAAAGATATCACCCTATACTCATAATGTCCATATCGAGTTCAAAGGCTTTGGGGATATCCTCGTCTCGAACTCAATCTCATGGTAGCCCTATCTTAGGTCAATCCTTCAAAAAACAGTTGCCCCACGTAATTGATCCATGAGGTCATCAATTCTTGGCAAGAGGGTACTTGTTCTTGATTGTTACTTTATTCAACTGTATAGTCCACACAAAGCCTCATGCCCCAATGCTTTTTCTTTATTAGAAGAACAGGCTCCTCATGGAAAGGCACTTGGTCTAATGAAATATTTTCCTAGTAGCTCTTCAATCTATGACTTTAATTCCTTCAACTCTAAGGGGGACATCCTATAAGGAGCAATTGAAATAGGACCCATTCCTAGGACCAACTCAATGGAGAATTCAACTTCCCTCTTGGGTGGAAACTCTAGAATATCAGCTGGGAACACATCCGATACTCCCTCACCATCGGAATCATACTCACTTCATGGTTGCTTTCAGTTTCACTAGCCGAGAAGGAGAACGTTTCCTTCGGTTCGCCATACTCAGGGTTAGGTGTCACTAGGTCTAAGTAAAAGAAAAAGGAACCACAGGAATCGAAGGAGATACAGTGGAGAAATACAGCAGTTTAAGGAGGATAATGTAAAAGCACATAATTTGGTACTAGCAATCCATACTAGATGACTTCTAAACCAATAAAGGGAGGCAAATAAATTGGTAGTAATTCTCTTGTATTTATAAGAAGAGAAGGTTCATGCATGCCTGACAAGTCCTAATAGGACTAGTGTAACACCCTAATAATTAACCCAATACACCTAGGCAATATCTGATTAATTACTAGACTTTACTCTTTACTTCAATTCCTTAATCATGCTTTGAAAATACTTAGTGAAATTACGAGCCATTTTTTTTAAACATAATTGAAAACGTGAGACGCATAACGTGAACGATAATCGAATAAAGCAGAAAACGAATAGACATATCATGAAGAAACACATCATATTGGCTCCATCATATGACATCCATAATTACATATCACATAGATATTTTGCCTACCAACAAAATAAGACTAGGTGTAGGCAATCTAACAAAACATAAATAATATATGGATGGAAGGACATCCATTAATGGCACCTAGTAATAACACTCAGGGATAGGGATAGATATATGAAATATACGAGTGAAACTAACAGTGATCAAGTTCAACTACCAGGTGAAAGCCTCAATGTGAATCACGAACATTTCCTTCCGTTTTTGAAGACGAGATGGAAAGAAAAATAGAGGGAGTGAGAAACTTATAAAAAGAATAATGAGGTACTCACCTCATGATGCATTGTGTCATCATCATCGTCCAGGAACCTTGGGTTTCATTATGAAATAGTGAGCATGCTAAGATTGATTTATTAAGTTTGAAAATATACTTTATCGAGGTTCGTTGTTTAATCATGCGTCTTATAATGCATCATAAACTTAGCATGTCATGTTTATAATGAACTTTTCCTTTTATCAACACATCATATTCTTCATCATCATATCATAAATACTATGCATAAAAGAACATCATATTTCTCATCATCAAATCATAAATACTATGCATAGAAGAACATCATATTTCTCATCATCATATCATAAATACTATGCATAGAAGAACATCATATTTACATCATGCATTACTTAGTTCCTTAGGTGACTTAAAGTTACTTCCATCATCATTTTCCTGGGCCACCCTATACTCCACCCTTTTGGAGTAATCTAGGTTATGAGCTCATACCTTACTAGTCGTCACTAGCATATACTTATCCCTTTTGATAAGTTAAATTTCCGACTTACCTTTTGAGAGAACGGGTTAGGGGCTAGGATCACCTTTTCACCACCTATAGTCTGATGGGTCCAAAGGATCATTTCCTCTTACATTTAAGTCACCATTAAATCTTTGCATGTTATATCATAATTCAATTCATAATCATCATGACATTTTCTCATTTATAGTCTTATGATGGAATAATATGTACTAACTGAAATCATGCATCTGGAGATTTGAAAGAGAGGTGGGTCACAATGGACACGCTTAAATACAAAGTCTTTCCTAGCCAGAACCTTTCCAAATTACACTTTTATAGTAGTATACTTTTTTCCAACAAAGGTAATTTTTTAAATAACAAGATTATTTCTTTATTTCATGCATAAGCATTTTCATTGTTTGCAACATCAACTATAACATGCAAGCTAGGGAATCATTCAATGACATCAAATACTTAATAAGCATCAAATCACTTTATAGACTTATCACTTAAAACATCAAAGAGGCATCATCATAAATCCTTATCAAAAACCAATAATCGAAACTCTAGAATCGGGTAACCTCAATTGCCAAACTAATTAATTATGCATCTAAGGGATTCATTATCATTATTACAATTAATTATAAGGCTTAGGAACATTATTAAACTATATGGGGCAGCATAGGCAGTAAGTTATTCTTAAGGTTTATTGTGTTAAAGTTGCATTTTTAACCCTTTCTCATTACCATCTTTCCCTATGATGCCAAAATTAATTACTAACCCAATTATGAATCATTCTCCCTTATCTAAACATAATAAAATCTGGTTCTTAAGGCCACTAAAGGTTCTGACAGATTGCATAAATTTCATTATCTAGAGTTCTAGAAATCTTGCTTTACTTTTATATAGCTAGTTTCTCTTCTAACTTGCATACAATTGTTCCCTCATCAATAAACATAATAATCACAACTTTAAACATATTAAATCATCATCATACATTGGTAATAAACTCAGATTAGTGGCTGAATCATGAACCTATCATAATCACATTTTAAGTGTACATGGAATACTAGTTTCTTGTAAAGTCCAAGGCCTCAAATTTCTTTTAGAAACTAATTCTTTTTGCTAAACTTGAAAGAATCTTCATGATTAAAATTCTCACTTAAGATAAAAGGAGCAAGTCTTGATCTTAAGAGATTTATGTGATATCTTAGAATCATAAACATGCTATGCAACCTCATTTTAATCTTGTCATTATAAGGTGATAACTTGGAATTATAAACATGATATGCAAATCCATTTCTTTATCTTTAAGATTTAAGGTGATGACTTGAAAATTAAACATGATGCAAGAGCTTGAAATATAAACATGATGCAAGAAACTGAGCGCGTAGTTGCATATGACTAGTGGAGGGAGAGAGAATCTAAGAACTTGACGCCTAATCACTTACCCTGAAGGGAGAAGAGAATTATTATTACATCTTTTTAAGCTCCAATCTCAAGACTTCTTAAAGAATCAATTCTTTAACTCCAATAATCTTATTTCTTTGCTTGTGATACTTGGGCAAGTCTTTGAGCTCTAGGATCTTTAGGTGATGACATAAAAATAAACATGTCATGCGTTGATTCTTTTAGCCATTATAAAATAAAGTGAGAACATAAAATAAATATGAGATGCAACTTCTTTATTATCTTTAGAGATTAAGTGACAACATGAAATATAAACATGAAATGCAAACTTGGAAATTTAAACATGAGTATGCAAGTCCATTTATTCATTCTTGAAATTTTAGTGATGACATAGAAATAAACATGATTATGCAAGGCATAAACTTAAACATGGATGCAAGTTCATTTGATTTCTTTACTAGAGCTCCTTCAAGACTTTATAGAAATATAAATTCAAATATATATATCTTAACAAGACAAAGTGAGAAATACATCTTTCAAATTCTAAACTCAAGATCATAAAATCATCATAAAAACATCATTCTTTAAAGTTTTGCATCAAGTGGAACTTTCAAACTTTAGAGGCCTAACTTGTGATGGATTCACAACCCACCTTCAAGGTCCTCATCATCAAGCCATCATCTTAGTCCCACCTAGGCCATATGGCTGAATTGGTTAAAGAAAAATGAAGAGGAAAACCAAATGAAAAACTAGGGTAATTCAGAAATCTAACATTTTGAACCAAGAACACACTTAGCAAAGCATAGAAATAAATTTAAAACAACTCCCTACCTAATCTGATTTGAAGGAAAGGAAGAGAACTTGTTTTTTGGAGTGAAATGAAGAAAATATTCTTGAAAACTTGAAGAAAGAATTCAGCCAAGAGGAGGAGGAAATGAGAGCTTTTGGTGCTCCTAAAACTAGAATTTGTGTAAGTTATGAGCAAGGCTTCCAAGGCTCCTCAAGCATGCCTATTTATAGAGGAATTCAAGCTCATGTATGGACAAGAGGAGGAGGCATAATTTTCGGATTTTTCATGGGGAACAAAGGGAGGAAAATCATTTCTTTGTTTAAGGCATGTTTTATGCCATGTTTTAGGGAATTTTTTTGGCATTTTGTTTTAGTGCATTATTTTGCAATAATTCTAATGATTATGGCTGAATTATTTCGTGCATTACAGCCTCATGGAAGAGGGTTTTGTGTGTTCCATGTATTATTTAGGTGTAGGCAAGGTATTCATGCAATTTAGAGAATTTACGGTAAGGGCTTAGGTGAATTAGTAAGCAATTTGAGTGTTTTTAAGCAATTTTAGGTTCTAATCAATTTAAATAAATAATTTTGACTCTAGATTAATAATTAGAATTTAATAAGCTTTAATTTGAGCCTAATATTGCTTAGGTTTCGTTAGACGAATCAAAATCTCAAAATTTGTAAAACCAAAAGACAGGCAAAACGGTCATTTTACTTAAAAATTGCCCAAGACCACCCGAGCTTAACCAATGGTTAATCATGGCTTAAAAACATGTTTTAAAACATTTTAGTGAGGTTCGGCTCGGCACGTATTCCAGTTAAAAGATCGCAAGGGCGTTTTGGTCATTTCATCCGAGCTCAAAATTATTATTCTTCTCCTCTATTAACACACATAACACAAACAATCCCTTATTATCATCAAAACATCCCCTTGAGGATGGGTGGGGCCCACGATCCTCATTTTCTAGAAAATAACCTCAGGGGCATTTTGGTCATTTTACACGTACAGGAAAATCGGGTTTGCAACTCTCGCATGAATTGCTCCTAACCTTTCTTCTAATGTTATATTCCTTTATTGAGGATTGTTTGTTCCAAATTATATGAAAAATTACCTAGGAATTCGGAATTCCAAACGACAGGAAAAAATTACTAAAAATTGGGGTGTTACATTACTCCCCTCCTCAAAAGAATTTCGCCCGAAATCGTACCCTGATAGCTCCGGGTATTGTGCTTGCATATCTAATTCCCGCTCCCATGTAACTTTCCGCTTCACCTCGTCCCCATGCTACTTTGACTAGGTACAACCTTGTTCCTTAACCGCTTAACTCCTTGGTCAACGATCTCGTGGTGGAAGTTAACGTTAGGTCATCTCTTAATTGTACATGTTCTGCTCTAGTACATGACTTGGGTCAAGAATGATATTTCCTTATCCTGGAGACATGGAAAACATCATGAAGGTTGGAGAGAATGTGGGTGGGCTATACGGTAGGCTAGAGACCTATTTTGCTAAGGATTTCAAATGGACCAAGAAATCTGGGTCAATTTCTTTACTTTCATTGCTTGGCCTATGCCTGCGGTGATTCTTAGGAACACATGGTCCCTTCTTGAAAATTTAGCGGTTTTCGCCGTTGTCCACATAGTTTTTCTGCGACTTTGAGAGTGAGAATCTTATCCCTAATCTTCTTGATTTGTTTCTGTTTCCCTCACAATATCCTGTCCAAGTAGACTTTGCTCTCCGGGCTCATACCAACATAGAGGTGATTGACACTTCCATCCATAGAGGGCCTCGTATGGTGCCATACCGATACTTGCATGATAACTATTGTTATATGCAAATTCAATCAGTGCCAGGTACTTATCCAAACTCCCTATTTGATCTAAAACACATGCCCTCAACATGTCTTCCAAAGTTTGGATAGTTCTTTCAGGATTGACCGTCCGTTTGGGGTGATAAGCCGTGCTCAGACAGCTTTGAACCAAACGCCTTCTGAAAAGCTCCCCAAATCGTGACGCAAATCGCGAATCCTCGATCCGAGATTATCATCGACTGGACTCCATGTAATCTTACTATCTCTTAATATATAACTGCTGAACCTATCCAGGGATAAGTCACCTTATAGGTAAAAGTGGGCTGATTTAGTCAACCGATCCACAATTACCCATATGGCGTCATGATTTGCTTGTTCCTGAGTCCAGGTTACAAAGTCCATGGAGACATTATCCCACTTCCATTCAGGGTTGACAAAGGTTGCAACATTTCTGAAGGTTTTGGTGTTCAATCTTCACCTTTTGACACACCAAGCATTACTCACCCATGTGCACACATCCTTCTTCAATCCTGGCCACCAAAACATCTTCTTCAAATCTTGATACATCTTGGTTGCACCTGATGAAGGGTAAAATGACTCTTATGGGCTTCCTCCAAAATATCCTTTCGAGGTCACCACTAGCAGTACACATATACGCCTTTAAACCTCCATAAACTATCATTCCTTTGGGTAAAACCTTTCAACTTATCGTCTTATTGCCTCTAAGGTTCTCTGAAATTCCGTATCTTCCCTTTGGGCTTGAGCAATTCTTTCCTTGAATTCACTCGTCACACTAAGATGGCAAGCTCTTATGCCCTTAGTGGTCAAGGTTGTACGCCCCAATTTTTACGGAATTTTTACTATCATTAGGAATTACCGAATTACCGTAGGTAAATATTATATAAAATTTGAGACCAAACAATCCTTAATAAAGGAATATAACGTTAGAAGAGAAGTTAGGAGCAATTCGTGCAAGTATTGCAAACCCCAATTTTCTGTACGTGTAAAATGACCAAAATGCCCCTGAGGTTATTTTACTCAGAAAATGAGGATCGTGGGCCCCACCCATCCTCAAGGGGATGTTTTGATGTTAATAAGGGATTGTTTGTGTTATGTGTGTTAATAGAGGAGAAGAATCCTAATTTTGAGCTTTCACGCGAAATGACCAAAACGCCCTTACGTTTTTACTTCATTCGTGCCGTCTAAGCCCGAACCTCACTAAAATGTGTTAAAAGGTGTTTTTAAGCCATGATTAACCATTGGTTAAGCTCGGGTGGTCTCGGGCAATTTTTAAGTAAAATGACGTTTTGCCCTCTTTTGCCAGTTTTACAAATTTTGAGATTTTTGATTTGTCTAACGAAACCTAAGCAATATTAGGCTCAAATTAAAGCTTATTAAATTCTAATTACTAATCTAGAGTCAAAATTATTTATTTAGATTGATTAGAACCTAAAATTGCTTAAAACACCCAAATTGCTTAGTAATTCACTTAAACCCTTAACCGTAAATTCTCTAAATTGCATGAATACCTTGCCTACACCTAAAAAATACATGGAACACACAAAATCCTCTTCCACAAGGCTGTAATGCATGAAATTATTGAGTAATAAGTCAGAAAATTATTACACAAAAATCCAAAGAATGAAAACAAAGAATCATGAAAACATGGAAACATGATTCCATGTTTTAAGCCACCAAACAAAATGATTTTTTTTCCTCTAATTTTTGGTCAGATTTCTTTCCTTCCTTTGTCCATTTATGAGCTGCAAAATCTCTATAAATAGGCATGCTTGAAGATAGTTTAGATGCTTAGTTCATAACTTACACAAATTCTAGTCTTAGGAGCACCAAAAGCTTTCTTTCTTTCTTTCTCTTGGTTGAATTTCCCTTCAGCTTTTCAAGGATATTTTGCTTCATTTCACTCAAGGAAACCAAGTTCTCTTCCTTTCTTTCAAATCAAATTAGGTAGGGAGGTGTTTCTAAGTTCATTTTATGCTAAGACAAGTTATGTTTCTAGCTCAAAAATGATGTTTTCATGAGCTTTCTTTTAAGTTTTCATTTTCAGTTTCTTCTTCCTTTCTTTTTAAAGTATTTTGGCCATATGGCCTAGCTTATGATGAGACCATGGTTTGATGATGAGATTCTTGAGTGTTGGTTGCAAAGCTTTCACAAGTTAGATCTCTAAAACTTGAAGGTTTCACTAGTTTCCAAAGCTTCTAAAATTTCAGTTTTTCTTTCCTTATTTTCCTTTCATGGTTTCGGCCAAATGGCCTAGGAAGGAATGAAATGATGGCTTGATGATGAGGACCTTGAATATGGGTTGTAAATCCATCACAAGTTAGGCCTCTAAAGCTTGAACATTCCATTTAATGCAAAACTTTAAAGAATAATGTTTTTATCTTGAGGTTTGAATATGAAATATGTATTTTTACTTTGTCTTGCTAAGATACATATATTGGGTTGAAAACATAATTCTCTTAAAGTCTTGAAGGAGCTCTAGTAAAGAGATCAAGTGAACTTGCATCCATGTTTAAGTTTATGCCTTGCATAACCATATTTATTTTATGTCATAACTAAATTCTCAAGAATAAATAAATGAACTTGCATATCTCATGTTTAAATTTCAAGCTTGCATTTCATGTTTAAATTTCAAGTTGTCACTTAATCTCTAAAGATAATAAAGAAGTTGCATCTCATGTTTATTTTATGCTCTCACTTTATTTTATAATGGCTAAAAGAGTCAATGCATGGCATGTTTATTTTATGTCATCACCTAAAAATCCTAGAGCTCAAAGACTTGCCTATGAATCATAAGCAAAGAAATGAGATAATTGGAGTTAAAGAATTTATTCTTTAAGAAGTCTTAGAATTGGAGCTTAAAAAAAATGTAATTCTCTTCTCCCTCACCTGTGCGGACTACCGCCGCTCCGGTTGCTTAAGATTCTCTTCTCCCTCTCCTTGGCCCTTGCGGATTACCGCCGCTTTGTTTCTTGCATCATGTTTATATTACAAGTTCTTGCATCATGTTTAATTTTCAAGTTATCACCTTAAATCTTAAAGATAAAGAAATGGAATTGCATATCATGTTTATAATTCCAAGCTATCACCTTATAAAGATAAGATTAAAATAAGGTTGCATAGCATGGTAATAATTCAAAGATGTCACCTAAATCTCTAAAGCTCAAGACTTGCTCCTTTTATCTTAAGTGAAAATTTAATTATGAACATTCTTTCAAGTTATAAATCGGTCCCATGGTTAAGTTAGGCCTAAAGTCCTATGACTTCTTTCAAGTTTAACAAAAAGAATTAGTTCTAAAAGAGTTTTAAAACTTTGTAAGAATTTTATGGGAAGCTAGTAATTTATGTGTACTTAAAATATGATTTGATGCTTATTAAGAATTTGGTGTCATTGATTGATTCCCTGGTTTGTATGTTATAGTTGCTGTTGCAAACAATGAAAACTTATGCATGAAATAAAGACATATTATGTTACTGGAAGAAAGTGTATTACTTGGAAGAGTGCAATTTGGAAAGATTTTGGCTAAGGAAAGATTTGGTATTTAAGCGTGTCCATTGTGACCCACCTCTCTTTCCTGGAATCTCCCAGATGCATGATTACAGTTGGTATATATTATTTCTGCATAAGACTATAAATGAGAAAATGTTATGATGATTATGAATGAAGAATTGTATTATGATATAACATGCAAAGACTTAAAGGTGACTTAAAAAATATGAGGAAATGATCCTTTGGACCAATCAAACTATAGGCGGTGAAAGGTGATTCTTGCCCCTAGTCCGTTCTCTCAAAAGGGTAGAGAAATTTTTACTTATCAAAAGGGATAAGTATGTGGTGACGACTAGCAAGGTATGAGCTCATAACCTAGATTACTCCCAAAAGGGTGGAGTATAGGGTGGCCCAGGAAAATGATGATGAAAGTAACTTTAAGTCACCTAAGAAACTAAGTAAATGCATTATGTGAATATGATCTGCTATGCATAGTATTTATGAGATGATGATGAGAAATATGATATTCTGCTATGCATAGTATTATGAAATGATGATGAGGAATATGATGTGATTTTATGCATAACTATGTTATTATATATGAAAGGAAAAGTTCATTATAAACATGACATGCTAAGTTTATGATGCATTATAAGACGCATGATTAAAACCGACGAACCTCGGTAAAGTATATTTTCGAACTTAATAAATCAATCTTAGCATGCTCACTATTTCATAATAACCCGAGGTTCCTGGGGACGATGATGATGACACAATGCATCATGAGGTGAGTACCCTACTGAGATTCTTTTATAAGTTTCTCACTCCCTCTATTTTTCTTTCCATCTCGTCTTCAGAAACGGAAGGAAGCGTTCGTGAATCACATTGAGGCTTCGGTAGTGAACTTGAATCCTAGTTTCACTCGTATATTTTAGATATCTATCCCTATCCCTGGAGTGTTATTACTAGGTGCCATTAATGGATGTCCTTCCATCCATATATTATTTATGTTTTATTAGATTGCCTACACTTAGTCTTATTTGTTGGTAGGCAAAATATTTATATGATATGTAATTATGGATGCTGGATGATGGAGCCAATATATTATGATGTGATGTTTGTAAATTCCTATGTGTCTTTTAAATTTTGCTAAATCATTCACGTTAAGCGCGGCTCACGTTTTCAATTATGTTTAAAAAAAATGGCTCGTAATTTCACTAAGTATTTTCAAAGCATGATTAAGGAACTGAAGCAAAGAGTAAAGTCTAGTAATTAATCAGAGACGTCTAGGTGTATTGGGTTAATTATTAGGGTGTTACAAAGGTCATCCCTAGATTTAGGTCTCTAAATTGCTCAATTAACTCAACCTCCTTCACCATCAAACAGGACACTTGTAAGGATTTCCTACTTAGGGCATCAGCTACAACATTAGCTTTACCTATGATAATTTAACCTGAAATCATAATCTTTTAAAAACTCCATCCACCTTCTTTGCCTCATGTTTAGCTCTTTTTGATCAAAGAGATATTTCAAACTCTTGTGATCAGAAAACACCTCAAACCTCACTCGTATAAATGGTGTCTCCAAATCTTTAGAGCAAACACGAAGCGGCTAACTCAAGGTCATGGGTGGGGTAATTTGCCTCATGTGGCTTGAGTTGTCTTGATGCGTAGGCCACCACTTGCCTATTTTGCATTAGTACACAACCCAAACCTTCTCGAAGCATCACAGGACACTTCGAAGGCACATTGGGGTCGGTAAACTAAAACGGGGTTGAGGTTAGCTTGTGTTTTAGCTCTTGAAAGCTCTTTTCACTCCTGGGTCCATGAAAAGGGTGTTTTCCTAGTCAGCTTGTCAGAGGTAGGGAAATCTGGAAAATCCCTTGATAAACCGATAATAACCGGCTAAACCCAAAAAACTCCTTACTTCAGTTACCGTGGTTGGTCTTTCCCAGTCACGACCGTTTCGACCTTACTAGGATCTACAACAATTCCTTCTTAGACACTACATGCCCTAAAAATTTCACCTCATCCAACCAGAATTCACACTTAGAAAGCTTGGCATATAGTTTCTTTTCCTTTAGGATTTCCAGGACTATGGTTAGGTGGCATTCATGCTCCTCGGGTCTTAGAGTAGATGAGAATATCATCTATGAAGACAACCACAAACTGATCTAAATAGGGTCTAAAGATCCTATTCATGTAATCCATAAAAATTGCTGGAGCATTGGTTAATCCAAAGGACATTACTGCAAAACTCAAATGGCCGTATCGAGTGCGAAAGGCCGTTTTCGTATATCTTCATCTCTTACTAATCGGTGGTAACTTACCTCAAATCAATCTTAGAAAATACTACTCACCTTTAAGCTTGTCCATCAAGTCATCTATCCTAGGCAAAGGGTATTTGTTCTTCACCGTCACTTTATTCAATTGCCTATAGTCAACACACATCCTCATACTTCCATCCTTTTTCTTCACAAACAACACGGGCTCCCCAAGGTGATGCACTAGGCCTAACAAACTTTTTCTCCAATAAATCCTCCAATTGAGCTTTCAACTCGGTCAACTCTAATAGGGACATCCTGATGGGGCTATGGATATGGGACCTGCACCCGAAAGCAATTCTATGGAAAACTCTATCTCTCTTAGGGGAAACTCTGGTATCTCATCTGGAAATACTTCGGGATAATTCCTTACTATCGTATCTCATCGATACTTTGCTCAAAGTCTACATCACTAGCAGCTAAGAAAATATAACCTTTACTCTCACCCTTACCACAGCCCATTTCCAGATGTTATGTATAGACTTATAGGTTTCTTAGGTTCAGGGAACAAGAAAAGTAATGGTTTTCTCATAGGTTTAACAGGACACGGTTGGCTTCAAGCCAATCCATGCCAAGAATCACATCTAAACCTTGCATGGGTAAGCAAATGAGATCTAAAACAAAGGATCTATTTTAATAACAAAATTACAATCTAGACAACATCTACAAGTCCTAACAGGTTTCCAGTAGGGTAGAAACAACAAGGTCAAAAGGAAGTTCAGTCACATGTAAGTTAAGGCTTTTAACACATGAGTGGGAGATAAAAGAATGGGAAGCGCCAGAATCATATAGTACAATTAAGTTTTTACCATGCATGTTACACTTACCTTCCACGAGATTTCGTGACTTTGTCGTTTCCTCATTAACGGAAAAACCCTTCCTTGGTACTGCGGCTTGGGATTGGGGTTGACGGGTTTTCTCTGCATTCTCGAGAGTAGTGGCCTGGCTTTCCACATCGGTAGCAAACATTTGTTCCGGTTCGACATGGCATGCTTCCATGATTCTTGCCGCACTTGGGACATCCGTGGATGGTGGGGGTCGTGGAAGCTTGGACCTCTTTGTGGTGCCTTCCCCTTGTTGTTGTTATTGTTGTTGTTGTGATTGTTGTTGGGGTTGTTGTTGTAGTGGTTGCTGTTATAGCAGTTGTTGTTGTTGTTCGGCCTTCCTTGTTGAAAGTTCCTTTGTGGACCTTGGGGTCTCAATTGAGGTGGGAATGGGTCGATTATGCCTCTTGAATTGCTGACCTTGAGGTGTCAGCTTCTTGGTGATATTATCCGACCTTGAGGTGCTCAGCTTTCTCCTGCCCTTCTTCAATGATGCGGCATTTGTTAACTAGAGTAGAAATCCCTAATCTCCAAATGCGCCACGGCACATTAAGCTCCGCCTTACCCTGACTCGTATTTAATGCATTTCCAATACTCGTTGGGTTACCTTGATACATCCTTGAGAACTTAATAAGTTCTTCAAATCTGCAGTGTACTAGGCCACATTCATATTTCCTTGGACAAGTTGCATAAACTCAATGTCCTTGGCATTTTTGACCGACTCTAGAAAATACTTCTCATAAAAATGGACCTTAAATAGCTCCCAATCAATGTCCACGTCGGTCGCCTCCAAGAGTCTTCGAGCACCTGTCCACCAGAAGCCGGCATCACCCTCGAGCATATGGGTGGCAAAGTAACCTCTGCTCCTCTGAGCATGGGACTATAGCAAAGACCTTCTCAATATTCCGAATCCATTCTTCTGACATTTGGATTGAGGGTCCCTTTGAAACTGGTGGGTTTCGCCCTGAACTCCCAAAATGAGCGTGTTCGGGATCTCATGGCCTTGATTCGCATTAGCTTGGCGATCCTGACCCATTCGTTCCATCATCATCCTCATTGTCCTTGCCACATCACGGAGTGCTTCCGCGGTCCGTTGTCTTGGTTATTCTGTGCCGCGTTCCTAGTCTGTTGTCGACGTGCCATTGGTCCCTATACACACAAAAGCAACACTGAGGTGATCAGGCTCAACATTCCATGCAAAGTGAGCAAGTTACCATGGCACGTTCAACATACAGTGGTCATGCATCTCTAATCCTCAAGCTCATCCTAATGATAAACATTTACACATGACATTTCTAACGTATTATGCTTTAGAAGCATAGCCAGCCCAATCCTCAGGCTCCGTGAAACGACCTCTTATACCAAAATGTAACACCCTAATAATTAACCCAATACACCTAGGCAGTATCTGATTAATTACTAGACTTTACTCTTTGCTTCAGTTCCTTAATCATGCTTTGAAAATACTTAGTGAAATTACGAGCCATTTTTTTTAAACATAATTGAAAACGTGAGCCGCGCATAACGTGAAATAATCGAGATAAAGAAGAGAAAATGAATAGACATATCATGAAGAAACACATCATATTGGCTCCATCATATGACATCCATAATTACATATCACATAGATATTTTGCCTACCAACAAAATAAGACTAGGTGTAGGCAATCTAACAAAACATAAATAATATATGGATGGAAGGACATCCATTAATGGCACCTAGTAATAACACTCAGGGATAGGGATAGATATATGAAATATACGAGTGAAACTAGCAGGATCAAGTTCAGCTACCAGGTGAAAGCCTCAATGTGAATCACGAACACTTCCTTCGTTTCTGAAGACGAGATGGAAAGAAAAATAGAGGAGTGAGAAACTTATAAAAGAATCTAGGAGGGTACTCACCTCATGATGCATTGTGTCATCATCATCGTCCCCAGGAACTTTAGGTTTCATTATGAAATAGTGAGCATGCTAAGATTGATTTATTAAGTTTGAAAATATACTTTACCGAGGTTCGTTTTTAATCATGCGTCTTATAATGCATCATAAACTTAGCATGTCATGTTTATAATGAACTTTTCCTTTTATCAACACATCATATTCTTCATCATCATATCATAAATACTATGCATAAAAGAACATCATATTTCTCATCATCAAATCATAAATACTATGCATAGAAGAACATCATATTTCTCATCATCATCTCATAAATACTATGCATAGAAGAACATCATATTCACATAATGCATTACTTAGTTCCTTAGGTGACTTAAAGTTACTTCCATCATCATTTTCCTGGGCCACCCTATACTCCACCCTTTTGGGAGTAATCTAGGTTATGAGCTCATACCTTACTAGTCGTCACTAGCATATACTTATCCCTTTTGATAAGTTAAATTTCCAACTCTACCCTTTTGAGAGAACGGGTTAGGGGGCTAGAATCACCTTTTCACCACCTATAGTCTGATGGGTCCAAAGGATCATTTCCTCTTACATTTAAGTCACCATTAAATCTTTGCATGTTATATCATAATTCAATTCATAATCATCATGACATTTTCTCATTTATAGTCTTATGATGGAATAATATGTACTAATGAAATCATGCATCTGGAGATTCCCAGGAAGAGAGGTGGTCACAATGGACACGCTTAAATACCAAGTCTTTCCTAGCCAGAACCTTTCCAAATTACACTTTTATAGTAGTATATTTCTTCCAACAAAGGTAATTTTTTAAATAACAGAGATTATTTCTTTATTTCATGCATAAGCATTCATTGTTTGCAACAGCAACTATAACATGCAAGCTAGGGAATCATTCAATGACATCAAATACTTAATAAGCATCAAATCACTTTATAGACTTATCACTTAAAACATCAAAGAGGCATCATCATAAATCCTTATAAAAAAACTATCTTAAACAACCGAACTCTAGAATCGGGTAACCTCAATTATCAAACTAATTAATTATGCATCTAAGGGATTCATTACCATTATTACAATTAATTATAAGGCTTAGGAACATTATTAAACTATATGGGGCAGCATAGGCAGTAAGTTATTCTTAAGGTTTTACGATGTGTAGAAGTTGCATTTTTAACCCTTTCTGTTACCATCTTTCCCTATGATGCTAAAATTAATTACTAACCCAATTATGAATCATTCTCCCTTATCTAAACATAATAAAATCTGGTTCTTAAGGCCACTAAAGGTTCTGGACAGATTGCATAAATTTCATTATCTAGAGTTCTAGAAATCTTGCTTTACGGTTGTTTTATATAGCTAGTTTCTCTTCTAACTTGCATAGAATTGTTCCCTCATCAATAAACATAATAATCACAACTTTAAACATATTAAATCATCATCATACATTGGTAATAAACTCAGATTAGTGGCTGAATCATGAACCTATCATAATCACATTTTAAGTGTACATGGAATACTAGTTTCTTGTAAATCTTTGCAAGGCCTTAAATTTCTTTTAGAAACTAATTCTTTTTGCTAAACTTGAAAGAATCTTCATGATTAAAATTCTCACTTAAGATAAAAGGAGCAAGTCTTGATCTTAAGAGATTTATGTGATATCTTAGAATCATAAACATGCTATGCAACCTCATTTTAATCTTGTCATTATAAGGTGATAACTTGGAATTATAAACATGATATGCAAATCCATTTCTTTATCTTTAAGATTTAAGGTGATGACTTGAAAATTAAACATGATGCAAGAGCTTGAAATATAAACATGATGCAAGAAACTGAAGCGCGGTAGTCCGCATAGAAAAGTGGAGGGAGAGAGAATCTTAAGAAACCGGAGCGCGGTACCGCATGGACGGTGAAGGGAGAAGAGAATTATTATTACATCTTTTTAAGCTCCAATCTCAAGACTTCTTAAAGAATTAATTCTTTAACTCCAATAATCTTATTTCTTTGCTTGTGATACTTGGGCAAGTCTTTGAGCTCTAGGATCTTTAGGTGATGACATAAAAATAAACATGTCATGCGTTGATTCTTTTAGCCATTATAAAATAAAGTGAGAACATAAAATAAATATGAGATGCAACTTCTTTATTATCTTTAGAGATTAAGTGACAACATGAAATATAAACATGAAATGCAAACTTGGAAATTTAAACATGAGTATGCAAGTCCATTTATTCATTCTTGAAATTTTAGTGATGACATAGAAAGTAAACATGATTATGCAAGGCATAAACTTAAACATGGATGCAAGTTCATTTGATTTCTTTACTAGAGCTCCTTCAAGACTTTATAGAAATACAAATTCAAATATATATATCTTAACAAGACAAAGTGAGAAATACATCTTTCAAATTCTAAACTCAAGATCATAAAATCATCATAAAAACATCATTCTTTAAAGTTTTGCATCAAGTGGAACTTTCAAGCTTTAGAGGCCTAACTTGTGATGGATTCACAACCCACCTTCAAGGTCCTCATCATCAAGCCATCATCTTAGTCCCACCTAGGCCATATGGCTGAATTGGTTAAAGAAAAAGGAAGAAGAAAACCAAATGAAAAACTAAGAAAAGTCCATGAAATCAACATTTTGAACTAAGAACAACACTTAGCAAAGCATAGAAATAAATTTAAACAACTCCCTACCTAATCTGATTTGAAGGAAAGGAAGAGAACTTGGTTTCTTGGAGTGAAATGAAAGAAAATATTCTTGAAAACTTGAAGAAAGAATTCAGCCAAGAGGAGGAGGAAATGAGAGCTTTTGGTGCTTAAAACTAGAATTGTGTAAGTTATGAGCAAGGCTTCTAAGACTCCTCAAGCATGCATATTTATAGAGGAATTCAAGCTCATGTATGGACAAGAGGAGGAGGCATAATTTTTGGATTTTTCATGGGGAACAAAGGGAGGAAAATCATTTCTTGTTTAAGGCATGTTTTATGCCATGTTTTAGGGAATTTTTTTGGCATTTTGTTTTAGTGCATTATCTTGCAATAATTCTAATGATTATGGCTGAATTATTTTGTGCATTACAGCCTCATGGAAGAGGGTTTTGTGTGTTCCATGTATTATTTAGGTGTAGGCAAGGTATTCATGCAATTTAGAGAATTTACGGTTAAGGGCTTAGGTGAATTAGTAAGCAATTTGAGTGTTTTAAAGCAATTTTAGGTTCTAATCAATTTAAATAAATAATTTTGACTCTAGATTAATAATTAGAATTTAATAAGCTTTAATTTGAGCCTAATATTGCTTAGGTTTCGTTAGACGAATCAAAAATCTCAAAATTTGTAAAACTGACAAGACGGGCAAAACGGTCATTTTACTTAAAAATTGCCCACCACCCGAGCTTAACCAATGGTTAATCATGGCTTAAAAACACCTTTTAAAACATTTTAGTGAGGTTCGGCTCTAGTCGGCACGCAATCGGAGTTAAAAAGCCGCAAGGGCGTTTTGGTCATTTCATGTGTCAAGCTCAAAATTAGGATTCTTCTCCTCTATTAACACACATAACACAAACAATCCCTTATTATCATCAAAACATCCCCTTGAGGATGGGTGGGGCCCACGATCCTCATTTTCTGAGTAAAATAACCTTAGGGCATTTTGGTCATTTTACACGTACAGAAATTCGGGTTTGCAATCTTGCACGAATTGCTCCTAACTTTCTTCTAACGTTATATTCCTTTATTAAGGATTGTTTGGTCTCAAATTATATAAAAATTACCTAGGGTAATTCGGAATTCTAAACGCAGGAAAAATTCAAGGAAATTGGGACTGAGGAGCGAGTGGACACTAGAAGATCATTCATAAGGTAACCCAGACAGATAGAATTCTAACCTTTGTACATAGTCATGGGATATAAAAGAATGAGTGGCACCAATTATACAATACATCTAAGGTATTACCATTTATTTCATACTTACCTCGGAATCAATCGATAGATTAGAAGCTTCCTTGGCACTGAGTGAACACGCCCTTATTGTTGGTCTAGGAGCGAGCGTCGACCTTTCTTATTAGGGCATTAAATATTTTGTGTCTTGGTTTCCCAGAGTTGAAGCACACAATTTGTGTTGTCCTTTCCTGATATTTCCCATATTTAGGGCACTCTTGTCTTATCTCCGCTTGGGAATTGACGCTTCCCTCCTTTATTGTTGTTATTAGGTGGAACTCTCCCAGGCGGTGTCCTTTAAAGGGGCCATGAGGTGTAAGTCCTCTCCCTGGCATTGTTCCTGTATGCTTGAACTCTTGCAAGCTTCTTATTAGATTCCTTGGCATGCCGACACTTATTCACTAAAGTAGGATAGTCTTGAATCTCCAGAGGCTTACCACTGCTTCAATGTCTTCATGCAGACCCCTTCATATTTCATGCATTTCCAGGACTTCATTTGGGTCACGTGGTAATCGTAGAAAACTTGTAGAGTTCTTCGTTTGGCTTTAAACTCGCTATACTCATATGTCCTTGGTTAGCCCATGATCTTAACTCCTTTGTATCCCATTGAAGGGAAATACTTATGGTAGAAGCCTTTTTAAAAGATCCTAGGTAACTCCAACTTGGAGCTTCAAATAATTCCCTTACAAACCTACAAAAATTCCACCGCTTCTAGCATATAGGTGGCAAAAGCCACTTTTTGAACTTCTGAAACTAGAATCTAAGAAATTTTTTCCATTGCCTTGAGCCACTCTTCTGCTTTACAAGTTAAAAACTCCTTGAAAAGGCAAGGGGTTTGCCTTTGAAATTCAAATTTCCGTATTCGCCATCCACTTCACTCTTCCTTGCTAACCGGATTCTACTCTTCATTGTGGTTTAGTCTTTCCATCATTTGATTGGCAATTGTAGCTTGTTCTCATTGCCGCTGCCATATCACGAAAGGTATTCATCATTTCTATGCCATTTCCCTTCCGCTTCAGTTTGCCAATTTGAAGTCATTGATTCCTATCACACAAAACAAAATATTGAGTTGATCAGGCTCAATATGAAGCCTGGCAGGAACCCATAACATTCCCAACTGATCATATACACATATAAGCATATATGCATCACATAATGCATGACAATCCTACAAAACACAATCAGTCCAATCTTAGGCCAAGATAGTCTGGCCCAACCCATAATGTAACATCCTCCCCCGCTTTATGGATTGTCGACTGCCCCCACAAACCAACACTGGTCTTTCAGCGTGCTTTGTCTTCATTCACACGCTTCTTGGGAAAACTTCCTGAGGTCATGTAACACCCGAAAATTACTTAAAAATTAATTTGAGCTTTGTTAGTTATAATTTTAAAAATATAAGGTTAACAACGATGAGGGTGGGCCAATGGACATTTAAAAAAAAAAAATTTTGAGCTTGGGGTAAATAGTAACCTCATGGACCCTCTGCTTGCCAGCTGAACCCTAATTCGGCCAAGGTGCCCGAAATTAGGAAAACATGGGAATAAGGTTAGAAATAGGTGGGAATGATAATTTTATACTTAAAATTAATTTTCCAATATCATTTCAATCCTACGGTGTTTACCCGTTCGGTGAGATTTTAGTGTGCAATTTCTTACATTGAATGAAACTCAAGTGAAAGTTTTCCACCTAACTAGACAAGTGCTGTGGCTTAGAAGAAGCCACACCATTGCCACTTTATTAGGACCAATAGGATGTTTACAAAATTTCCATATTTATCTTTAAGAAAAGAAAACATTTTATACTTGAAATTATTATGCATTTTGTCATAAACTCATAAAATCAATATCTATCATTTCCTTCATTGAAAATTCTGCCGGATTTCCCAAGAACCTCTCATCCATTGTTTTTCCTCTCAAACTCCACTAACAAACTTGGAGCTTCATAAACCCCAAGCTAAACTGATAAAACCTCAAGATCTCTTCACAAAACATGTTCTACACCTCAAGATATACAAATCTAGCCAATTGGAATTTCATTTCCTCACCAATCCTTACCTTTCTATCTCACCTCACTGAATTAAGAAGGAGTTTGGATTGATTGGGAGCTTTGAGGAGCAAGAAGGCAATCTTAGAGCACCTTGGGGCCAGGGAGTTATTAGCTTACTAAAAGTAGGGTTTTCCTTGCCTTTTCTTTGTCAAATTTTTCTAATATGTTTGGGTTGTGTTAAGTCCGAAATTTCCAGTTATGTTGGATGATATTATGTTGATATTGATGTGTGAATTTTGATGGTGGGTTTGGATGGTGTTAGAAATGGGTTTTATCAAATTAAGTTTGGACTAAGTTGTTGGAATTTCTGTTTTCCTGATGTACAGTTGTTCACGAATTTTTTGGAATATTTTTGGGTGCTTTCATAAGCTATAAAAATTATATGTTGGATTTAGCATCTGAACTAACTACAAGAATTTTTTTGGGTGTTGAATTTAAGGTTTACTGCTTCAAATCAGAAACCAAAATTAGAATGATGCTGTCTTGATTGTTGAAACTGAAGCAATAAAGTTGAATTTTATTACCATAGCAAATGATTGAATACCCCTTGAAAATTTTAAAAGAACATGTTGAATTATAACTGTAAATTTTATTATGTATTGATTCAATCATTTGCTAGGGTTAAAAATTTTGGTTTATTCTGACTGTGAATTGGTGGCCCTTGACCCCAAAATTTGTACATTTTATCTGAAATAGCTATAAACATCTGTTTGTATTGAAAATTTTAGACGTTTTTTACATGTTAAAGTGTCATACATAATTTTTGTGATACTTGAAATGGTTGTTTGATGTGGTAATTAAATGTTGTGGCCAGGGAGAAATTTGCCATTGTCTGGAAATGGATTGATGTTGGGAGTTGATGAACTAATGGCATTTTTGGCTGCTAGTATGACATGAATACTTGATGTTATCTATTTGGCCATGTGACTTGTGACATATAAAAGTATGCTAGAGGCATGATTGAGATTATATTGTGAATGAATGCCTGTATATGCATTATGCTTGCATTTGAGAAAAGAGAATATATATAAATTTCAATCGTGCATGTTCCACATATAGACAAAACAGAAACAAGACTTAGGTTGAATGAGGGAAGGAAATTGAAAGAAAACCCTCTTATAGTCGATAGACGTATCGACTAGGATACTGTGTGTGATTCGAATGGAAATGAAGTTCGATGATTTAGGAAATGGAAAAAAATGAAGTTCGATGATCGCATAGGATTAAACCGTCGTGATAGCAGACTATTTCCCTTGTGTGGTGTGAACCACTACAGATACCATTTGGTATAAATTATTTATTATGGAATTGTCCACCACAAATACCCGTTGGGTATAACTAAGTTTTTCTTATGTCAATGAAAAGAGAAATGCACTGATTTGATCTTTGTGGCCATAAGTGAAACCATGTCACTTGGAGATAAGTTCATTGCATGTATTATATGCTACTCAACTTACTCTGAATTGTCTGCCTAGGATGACTTATTCAATGTTAAAATACTATGAGATATATGCTTTAAGTGATTGAATGCTAAAAGAAACCCACTTCGGAAGAATGGTTTTTGAACATTAAAATGAATCTTTGATATATGTTGCATGCTCACATTTTCTAAAAACTGAAGTGGCTGGGGCGATGACGATGACATTATAATGGTGTAACTAGGGAGTTGCCCTACTGAGAATTGTGTAATTCTCACCCCTATGTTTTTTGTGTTCCCGTGTTCGCCTCCAGGTTGATTCAGGAAAACAATGGAGCTTAAAGAACTTGGAATCCAGTACTTATTAGTTGATGTTTTTACTTTCACTGTGCTTAGTTGGAGTTGTATGTATATAAATGAAACAATGAATGTAGTGTAGTAAAGCTCTAGAGCTTCCCTCTGCACTCAATTATGTATTTAAATAAATATTTTAGTTTATAAATTTTAATAGAATTACGCTTAGTTACTTCATGAAGCGATCAATCTTGCTATAAATATTTAAGAAAGTCCGCTGAATTAGGAAGTAACAACTCTTAAGTATGATGTCATGACTTAAGGATCTGTTGTACTGGGATGATGTCCATGTCACTCATCTAAATTACCCCAAGTCAAACATGCTTACTATGGAGTTCTTTTGTGATGGGCTACCGAAGAAAGATGCATCTTTGTGGCATAGGTAATACCAATCAATTCATATAAGCCTTCCTTAACTGGATAGTTCCATACCTATATAGACTTAGGATCCCTCTCATCGGGACATAATCAGTTCATTCATGTACCTTGCTCAGGCGGAGTTGCTCCTTGTACTCTTCACAAGGCGATCACTCTTGCCTAGTCCCTTGGCGTTACATGCCCAAACTTCCGCTTGGTTTGTCCTCGAACTACACCATACTAAGAGAAGTGCAGGCTCTGATACCATAATGTAACACCCTCCTAATTACCATATTCTACTCAAGTATTGACATAGTAACTAGCAAAGTATTACTTACATTCAAAATCTATACTAGTCGAAATACAAGGTAGTAAAGAGCTTTAGATACATATGTTGCAACACTCATATTTACTTATATGAACATAATCTCTAAGTTTACAAGATATACATCCTACTGCCAAACAGTCAGTTAACCCCTAAGCTAGTCGGACTTTGTAACAAAAGGGCTAGCCCTCTGGTATTGGTTAACAAAATCACATATCGATACAAATGAACTTGAATACATAGGAGTACATTTATCCTCAGGTTGGAACTATCCTAACACTACCATACTACTACGTACAAGCCAAGAGTCCCTGGAAACCTCATGTCCTTCTCAGCAAACCATTGGCCATCAGGATGATAGCCTCCTCTGCCAGGTGCATCGGACCCTCAGGTGGGTTCAAGTGGAGGATGATGATGAAGAAGAGGGTACATCTATGAGGGGGTACATGTGTCACGACTCTGGAACATGGAACACCTGGGTGTGCCATATGAAGAGGCACGACGTCATAGGGATAAGCATGGTTGAACTCCTCATAAAAAATCGACGCATCTAAAGGAACAATCGAAAAACACATATACACTAAACTGATAGTAACCTACGGCATACAAGGAGTCAAGTGGGAATGTACTACCACACCCATTGTGGCGAATCAAGAGAAAATATTAGTGACGCATCTTCCAAATCTGAGTAATACAAGTACATACCGTAGGGTGAGAATACTATAAAATTCTTAGTAGGGTGGTTCCTTAGATACTATACAGAATATAGATAATGAGTTTGTTTATATAAAACATCCATACAAAAGTTATAGGCATCAATGTTAAAATATGTAGATCATGGGAATTTAGGATGTCATCACTAATAAGTCATGTACTATTATTTGGGATCATAAGTTCAATTCCATGTATTTTCCTCCTTTTGTTAACATAGGGAAGACTTAATTTCACATAAAAATATATCATTTAACAATTTCGCAAAGGACAATAGACTACTAGGACATGAGTTCATTCCTATGATAATCGGACTTCACTTTTTTTTCCATTTCCGAATCACACAGTTTACTCCTAGCCTGATACGTTCTACCTACTCATCAAATTTCCAGGGTTCTTACTCTTACCTTCCTCTCTATCCCATCTAAGCCTTGTCTTTGTTTTCCCCATATGTTAAAAGTATGCACAAGTGACATGTATAAATTCTTTTTCGCATATAAGTATATCTAGTACGTTTCTCTTTCCCCAAGGCATGCATAAACCATATATATGCATTCATGCACAATGTAATCTTTATTCTTTTCTGATAAATCAATCATTAGTGTTCATAGTATGCATTCATTCACATCCTAGTTGAATTACAAGTAATTATAATACTAATCAACATTTGTAATTTAGTTTCAACATATTGACAAAATCTCTACATAAGTAGCAAAATTTATCTTCACCTACGCGTCACCAATTCAGGGGCCACAAAAATTCCCCGTGACACTTCAATGTGTCTAGGAGGTCCTGTAAAAATTTCAAGACAACGAGTCTCTAACTCCTTCAGTAAATTGTACAAATTAAGTGGTCAGGGGCCATAAATCATAGATTTTAGACTAGAGTTCTCATAATTTTTTACCCTAGAAAATGACTGAATCAATGCACAATAAAATTTACAGTGATACTTCAATATGTTATTAACTTTGTGTAAATATTTAAAAGGCTATTCAATCATTTGTTATGGTAATAAAATCAGACAATCATATTGCTTCAGTTACAACAATCAAGACAGCATTAGTCTCATTCGGTTTCTGATTTTTTGGCAGGAACCTTAAAATAAACACCCAAGAAAATTCATGTAGTTGTTTTAAGATGTCAACTCCAACATATAGTTTTTTTAGCTCATGAAAATTTGTGAATAACTACTGCTTGAGGGCAAAGAAAATTGAAATCCTAGTCAACATTCCCCTTAACAAAAATCATACTATAACACCATCCAAACCCACCACCAAAATTCATACATCAATATCAACAAAATATGATCCAAAATAACCAGAAATTTCAGACTTGGATCCATGAAAACACATCAGAATAAATTTGACAAGAAAAGCAATTAAAACCCTACTTTTAGCAACTTAGTGGATCTTTGGCTCCAAGATGATCCAAGCTTGAATCCTTCCACTCCAAAGCTCCCAAACCAAGTTCAAACCCTTCTTAAATCAGTGAAGTGTGAGGTAACAAGACAAGGTTTGATAAGGTATAGAGATTTTGTTCGGTTAGATTTGTAGAGATCAAGGTGTAGAACAAGTTTAATGAAGGAACTTTGAGGCTTCAACTCTAGGCTAGTGTTTTTGGGCTTAGAACTCAAGATCAAGCTTTTGAAGATGAAAATGGTGGCTGCTTTTCTCTTCCCCTTGCTAGTTGAAATGGGTTCTAGCTTGGAGAAGAAGTTGGTGACTTGGTTTCTTTGTATTTAATGCATGAAGATATTATGTGATAAAGAAATCAATTTGTGTATTAAAGCAAAATGGATGGCTAAAATTTAATCTTGGATTTTAAGATTAAATCTTGGCCTTCCATATGTCCTAAATGGATAGATATTATCCATTGGTGATGATGGAAATATCTTTCGGTTTAACAATCACACACCGAAATTTCTCCAAATGGGTAAACACCATACTCGATAAATCATATTACTGAAAATTAATTCTAAACATAAAATTTTCATTTCTAACTATTTCTAACCTTATTCCCATGTTTTCCTAATTTCAGTACCTGGTCCCCGAATTCTCAATGTTTTGGCTACCTGGAGGCCTACAAAATACTATTGATCTTTTTTTTTTGTGTGCTCGATCATAGAGTCGTTCTCATCACAACTACGTTTTTCGGAAACTTAATATTCCCATTAACCATTCCTCAATCAATTTCTAAAGAAAAGAACTAGAATGTTACATTACCATCCAGCTTAATAAAATTTTGTCCTCAAAATTTCGTACTTGGAAACAATTCTGGATAATCTTTCTTCATGGTTGAATCTAACTCCCATGTGAAATCTTCCTTCCTAGCCCACCCCAAGCTACTTTTACTAGTTGCACCGATTTATTTCTCAGGTTCAACTTCTCTATGCACGATCTTAGCGAGAGGCGTTTGAAACGTTAAGTCAAGCTTGCATATCTCCCAGGATGGTGTTGTTCGAGGACGAACCAAGCGAAGCTGGTGGGCATGTAATACTCCGGGACGAGGCAAGGAGTGATTCGCCTGAAGAAGGCACAGAGAAAGGAGCGCTCCTGCCAGCCCAGGTACATGAATGAACTATTACACACCTGAATGAGAGGGACTGAGTCTGCATAGACATGGGACTATACAATTAAGGAGGGCTTATATGAAAGTGATTAATACTGCCTATGTCACAAAGTTGCATCTTTCTTTTTGGTAGCCCATCACGAAGAACTCCATAGTTAAGCGTCCTTGAGTTGTGATGAGGACACGGCTAGTGGCAAGGACAATAAGGCACTTCAAGGACTTGGGGGACCTATGACAAGATCAAGGGCTAGGAAAGCAAAGGAGGCATTAAAACAAGTTGTAGACAATTCTGAGGCTGCCCCTAAGTTGGAAGACTTGAAGCCCAAAATGGTGCATTGCATTGCCCCACTTGAAGACCCCTTGATGCTATATGGGCTGACACCATCTTTTTAAGCCTTTTTATGTTACTAAATAAAGTTTGTAATAAGTATATTTGGGCTGTCCTATGGGCATACGAATTTAGCTTGGATTTTGGGTTGTTTTCTTTAATTTTTATTAAGTTTTTTTAAGTGGGCTGAAAGGCCCATATGAGGGAGCATGAATTTTATCCATGTTTGGCTGAATTAGTAAGCGTTGGGTTAGGTCTAAGCAAATTTGTAAGTTGTTGCTCATTATAAAAGGCAAACCCTAACTTTAGGAGAGGCAATTCAGATCATATTTGCTTGTGAGACTTGCTCTCTCTTGGTTCTTCATAGAATTCTCTCTGAACTTATCAAGGGTGCTCATCCTTGTGGCGTTCCTAGGCTTATCAATCTCTTGATTGTGGCGCCTTGTTTACTCTCGTCCATATCTCAAGATATACGAATCAGATTTCAATGATTCTTGAGCTAAATTGAGTTTCAGGACGTCAGTTCTCCGTTTTGAATCGTCGAATTCCGAGACCTGGAGCTTGAGATACGAAGCCGTGTTAATTTCGGATTGTATCTGTGTTTTCCAATCTTGGTAGATCCTTCTTGTGATTCATGGAGTTTGGATCATATCATGTGGTAATAGAGTCAGTTCTAAGGTTGGATAATTTGGTCCAGATTTTATTTTACTTTTCTCTTGTCCCGCTTTGTTTCTTCTGTCTATTGTCTATGTTCAATTGTTTGTCCTGTCTTCTTTGTTAATTGGGTCTGGATTTATTTAAAGTCAATTACATTTCTCCAAGTCCTTTATTTTCCTATAATTTGTGCAGCACCTATTTGTCAATTGTTCTCAATTAGTGCAAATTCCAGCATTTTTTTTTCTTCTGAAATTCTACATTAGCTTGCCTGTTATTAACTGTTGAGTTAGAAGCAAAAGTACCAAAAAAAAAAGATTGAAAATAGAAAACAAAAGAGTCAAAAAAAAAAAATAAAGAGAAAGAAGTTTAACAAAAAAACACAGCTATTTTTTTTCTTTCTATAAATCAGTGCATAGTGCTTGATCCACAAAGTTCCTACGTGTCTTGCTGAGTTTGTTGTGTCTTCGATCGTCATCATGAGCTGTTCTCTTGTTTGTCATCACATTGTTGAGTTTTAAGTAGTCTTGTGTGTTTGTGGAGAATCTATTAAGAATTTCAAGAGAGCTATTGAGTGGTAAAAGGCAAGAGAGTACTTTACACAAAAGCCTATTAGAGAGCAACAAACACGAGTGATACATCTCTAAGAGTGTAAACACGTGAGAAGTGTGGTGAGGTCCTATTGCTTTCACTTTCGTTTTCTTTACTTGAATTATGGGGAACAGGTGATGGTGACCTTCCTCCTCAGGGAAACAATAGATTGTTAGTGGAGGCTATTAGAACTCAAATGCAGAGGATGACGAGGGAGAATACAGAGGAGTTATATGAGAGAATTGAGCGGTTAGAAAATCAAGAACATCGTGATGATGATGGAGGTAGAAGGAGGATTGATGGAAGGAGAAGAGATAATGAAGGTGATGCTAGAGGAGACCGAATTGAGGAGTGAAGCTTAACATTCCACCTTTCAAGGGGAAGAGTATCCAGAGGCTTATCTTGAGTGGGAGATGAAGATTGAGCAGTTGTTCTCATGCCACAATTACAATGAAGAAAAGAAAGTAAAGGTGGCAGCCATGGAGTTCACAGATTATGCTCTTATTTGGTGGAACCAATTGCAAAGGAGCGACTTAGAAATGAAGAACCTTTGGTGGATACTTGGATTGAAATGAAGAGGTTGATGAAGGAGATTTGTCCCTTCCTATTATCATAGGGACCTTCATAACAAGCTTCAAAGACTCACGCAAGGTAGTAGGAGTGTTGATGAATATTACAAGGAGATGGAGGTGTCTTTGATTAGAGCCAATGTGAATGAAGATAGGGAGGCTACTATGGCACGCTTTTTGAATGGGCTAAATAATGACATTAGAGATGTGGTTGAGCTACAAAATTATGTGGAGTTGGAAGACTTGGTACACCAAGCTACCAAAGTGGAGTAGCAACTTAAGAGAAAAGGTACCATGAGAAGGAATTCTTCTAATTTCAATTCTTCAAATTGGAATGAAAGAAATAAGAAGGAGGGAGGTACTTCTTCAAACAATACCATGGCTGCACCTCAAAGGACTCAATTCAAGCCCAATGAGACCCTAAAAAAACAAGGAGTAGTGATAAAATGCTTCAAGTGTTTAGGGAGAGGTCACATAGCTTCGGCGTGTCCAACCAAGAAGATTATGTTACTTAAGGAGAATGGAGAAATTACTAGTGAGTCTTCAGCTGGTGAAGCCGAGGAAGAGGAAGAGGTAGATGAAGAGATCATTGTGGAGGCCAAAGAAGGAGATTTATTGATGATTAGGAGGTTGCTTGGAAGCAGATGCAATCACTTGATGATTCCCAAGAGAGACCATTTTTCACTCTAGGTGTTCAATCAATGGGAAACTATGTTCTTTGATTGTGGATGGAGGGAGTTGCACCAATGTGGCCAGTCAAGATTAGTGTCCAAATTAAACTTGGAGACCAAGCCACATCCTAGGCCATACAAACTCCAATGGCTTAGTGAAGATGGAGAGATGACCGTGAGCAAGCAAGTGGAGCTGCATATTTCCATGGGACAATACAATGACAAAGTGATGTGTGATGTGGTTCCAATGGAGGCAAGTCATATTCTCTTAGGGAGGCCATGGCAATATGACACCAAAGCTGTTCATGATGGGTTCACAAACAAGATTTCTTTCATGCATAATGGGAGGAAAATTGTACTCAAACCTTTATCTCCTAGAGAGGTGTGTGAGGATCAAATAAAATTGAGAGAAAAGAGAGTGCAAGAGAGAAATGAGATGAGTGACACACAAAAGAGTGAAACACTTGATAAAAAGAAGAGTGGAAAGAAAAGAGTGAAACACTTGTGGGATTGAGTGAAACACTTGAGAGAAACAGAGTTTTTTAGTAAAAGAAAGTGAGGTGAAGAAGCTCCTGCTTGCCAACAAGCCACTTTATTTACTTTATTGCAAGAAAAATGTTTAACCCTGATAACTCTAATAAAAGTGTTGCCCCTACTAGTGTTGAGTCTCTTTTGGAGGAATACAAGGACGTGTTTCCAAAGGAGGTTCCAAGTGGATTGCCACCTTTGAGAGGGATTGAGCATCATATTGATCTCATCCCTGGTGCATCTTTACCTAATCGACCAGCTTATAGGAGCAATCCTCAAGAGACCAAAGAAATACAAAAGCAAGTTGAGGAGTTGATGACAAAAGGTTGGGTGCAAGAAAGCTTGAGTCCGTGTGTGTTCAGGATTCTGGTGCCTAAAAAGGATGGGACTTGGAGGATGTGCAGTGACTAGAGCAATCAACAACATCACAGTCAAGTACCGACATCCTATTCCCAGGTTAGATGACCTTCTTGATGAACTGTATGGTGCCCTTATTTTTCTAAAATTGATTTAAAAGTGGGTATCATCAGATTAGGATAAGGGAAATGGATGAATGGAAACCCTTAAAACTAAGTATGGTTTGTATGAGTGGCTGGTTATGCCTTTTGGGCTAACTAATGCCCCAAGCACTTTTATGAGATTAATGAACCATGTCTTAAGAGATTTTATTGGCAAGTTTGTTGTTGTTTACTTTGATGACATTCTGATTTATAGCACTAGTTTTGACTTGCATATTGAACATTTGAGGGCGTCATGCATGTGCTTAGAGAAAATTGTATGCTAATCTTGAGAAATGCACTTTTTGCACCGATCATGTGGTGTTCTTAGGCTTTGTTGTGAGTGCAAAAGGAGTGCAAGTTGATGAGGAAAAGGTTAAGGCCATTCAAGAGTGGCCTACGCCTAAGAATGTGAGTGAAGTGAGGAGTTTCCATGGTTTAGCTAGTTTCTATAGGAGGTTTGTTAGGGACTTTAGCACCTTGGCTGCGCCTCTTAATGAGATAGTTAAAAAGCATGTGGGTTTCAAATGGAGAGAAACAAGAGCAAGCCTTTGCTGCCCTTAAGCATAGGCTAACTAATGCACCCATTCTTGCTTTGCCCAATTTTGGTAAATCTTTTGAACTTGAATGTGATGCATCAAACGTGGGCATTGGGCTGTTTTGATGCAAGAAGGCCATCCGATTGCTTATTTTAGTGAGAAGTTAAATGGGGCTGCCCTAAACTATACCACTTATGATAAGGAATTGTATGCCTTAGTGCGTGCTTTGAAAACTTGGCAGCATTATTTGTTCCCCAAAGAATTTGTAATTCATAGTGATCATGAGTCCTAAAATACTTGAAAGGACAAGGCAAGCTAAATAAAAGGCATGCCAAATGGGTTGAGTTTTTGGAACAATTTCCATATGTCATTAAGTATAAAAAGGGGAAGGGGAACATAGTGGCTGATGCTTTATCTAGGAGGCATGCATTACTTTCTACTCTTAAAACAAAAATTTTTGGGCTTGAGACTTTGAGAGAAATGTATTTGCATGATGCTGAATTTTCAGAGATATATGCTGCTTGTGAAAATGTGTCTCAAAATGGTTACTATAGGTACAATGGATTTTTGTTTAAAGAAAAAGATTGTGTGTGCCTAAGTGTTCCATAAGAAATTTGCTTGTGAAAGAGGCACATGAGGGGGGATTAATGGGACATTTTGGGTGCATAAAACTTTGGACATATTGCATGAACATTTTTATTGGCCCCATATGAAACATGATGTGCATAAATATTGTGAGCATTGCATTGTTTGTAAAAAGGCAAAATCAAAAGTGATGCCACATGGTTTATATACTCCTCTACCTGTTCTTATTTTCCGTGGATTGATATATCTATGGACTTTGTTTTGGGCTGCCTAGAACAAAGAATGGCAAGGATTCTGTTTTTGTGGTTGTGGATAGGTTTTCAAAAATGGCACATTTTATACCTTGCAAAAAGGTTGATGATGCTTGCCATGTAGCTGACTTATTTTTCAGGGAAGTGGTGAGACTCCATGGGCTACCTAGGAGCATTGTAAGTGATAGGGACACTAAGTTCCTAAGTCACTTTTGGAGAACTTTGTGGGGTAAGCTTGGTACTA
Organism: Dalbergia oliveri; assembly: GCA_030441495.1. Lineage (NCBI taxonomy): Eukaryota > Viridiplantae > Streptophyta > Magnoliopsida > Fabales > Fabaceae > Dalbergia > Dalbergia oliveri. Next base: position 28,909,774 of record JAMLFY010000003.1, on the reverse strand, counting down.
AATTACTTTCTCTACTACTTGTCACCCACAAACTGATGGGCAAACTGAGGTAGTGAATAGGACTTTAGGCACCTTGCTTAGGACTGTTTTAAAGAAAAATCTTAAGTCTTGGAAGAATGTTTGTCTCATGTAGAATTTGCTTATATAGGCTGTCCATAGCACAACTAATTGTTCACCATTTGAAATTGTGTATGGATTTAACCCTATGACACCACTTGATCTATTACCTATGCCTAACATTACTGTTTTTAAGCATAAGGATGCAGGCTGAGGCCGACTATGTGAGAAAGCTGCATGAGCGTGTGAAAGCTCAAATTGAGAAGAAAATTGAGAGCTATGCCAAACAAGCAAACAAGGGAAGAAAGAAAGTTGTATTTGAACCTGGAGATTGGGTTTGGGTGCACATGAGGAAAGAGAGGTTCCCTTAACAAAGAAAGTCCAAACTCCAACCTAGAGGGGATGGTCCTTTCCAAGTGTTAGAAAGGATCAATGACAATGCTTACAAAATTGATTTGCCTGGTGAGTATAATATCAGTGCCACTTTTAATGTTGCTGATTTGTCTTTTTGATGCAGGTGATGAGGCCTTGGATTTGAGGTCAAATCCTCTTCAAGAGGGAGGGGATGATGAGGATACGGCTAGTGGCAAGGACAATAAGGCACTTCAAGGACTTGGGGGACCTATGACAAGATCAAGGGCTAGGAAAGCAAAGGAGGCATTAAAACAAGTTGTAGCAACAATTCTTGGAGGCTGCCCCTAAGTTGGAAGACTGAAGCCCAAAATGGTGCATTGCATTGCCCCACTTGAAGACCCCTGATGCTATATGGGCTGACACCATCTTTTTAAGCCTTTTTATGTTACTAAATAAAGTTTGTAATAAGTATATTTGGGCTGTCCTATGGGCATACGAATTTAGCTTGGATTTTGGGTTGTTTTCTTTAATTTTTATTAAGTTTTTTTTAAGTGGGCTGAAAGGCCCATATGAGGGAGCATGAATTTTATCCATGTTGGGCTGAATTAGTAAGCTTTGGGTTAGGTCTAAGCAAATTTGTAAGTTGTTGCTCATTATAAAAGGCAAACCCTAACTTTAGGAGAGGCAATTCAGATCATATTTGCTTGTGAGACTTGCTCTCTCTTGGTTCTTCATAGAATTCTCTGAACTTATCAAGGGTGCTCATCCTTGTGGCGTTCCTAGGCTTATCAATCTCTTGATTGTGGCGCCTTGTTTACTCTCGTCCATATCTCAAGATATACGAATCAGATTTCAATGATTCTTGAGCCTAAATTGAGTTTCAGAACGTCAGTTTCTCCGTTTTTGAATCGTCAATTCCGAGACCTGTAGCTTGAGATACGAAGCCGTGTTAATTTCGGATTGTATCTGTTTTCCAATCTTGGTAGATCCTTCTTGTGATTCATGGAGTTTGGATCATATCAAGTTGGGTAATTTTGGGATAGGTGACCTCCTGGAAGTTTCCTGAAGCGTGTGAGTGAGGACAAGCACGTGAAAAGACCCATATTGGTTTGTGGGGATTAGCAATCCATAAAGCAGGAGGGATGTTAAAATTCAGTTTATGACAATGTGAGGTTCAAGAACATGCTCTGTCAAAGAAATTCAAAGCTTTCATACTCAAATCGAGGAGTTGCCAACCAAAAAAGACAACCTTACCAAGATTCTGTAGAGGAGAACGCATTGGCAAATTTACAAGAAATCTAAAAAGCTATCGAAGGAAAAGAAGGTGATAATTATGCATTTACATACATATTTTGTACCCTATTCTTTGTGTCTTAGCTCTCTTTTATGTTTAATTGTATGCATTTGCATCATATTTGAGTTTGGACATTGATTTGACCATTAATGAGAATTTTCTACATAATTGCACTTATGGCATTGTTTTGTATTTTATGCTTAACTAGAGTTGTAGACCTCTAAAACTTATGATCTTTATCTTGTAGGGAAGCTAAGAGGATTATCTACAACTTTCATGAGAGCTCAAAAGCCTGATAAAAAAGATAGTAGGTCAAAATAAGCCCAAAGTTAACTGAGGTGCTGAATTTCCAGATCGGTATATCAATAATCCATCTATTCATAGAGTCCAAATTAGGCAAATAAGGTGTCCATTTTGAATAGAAGAAAATACAACTTTCATAAGACGCCAAGTACTAATTCTGGCTTCGAGTCAAAACTTGATAAAACTCGCTATAGCAAGCCAGGGTCGCTCAGCGACCCTGTGCCCCTTGCAACTTTTGGTTCAGACAAGCTCGCTGGCTTAGCTTAGGTTGTTGAGCGAGTTATGATAGTCCTGTACACATTTAAATGAGTTTTTCAGTCTTTAAATAATCCCAAAAAGTCTTATAACAGAGGACATGACCTCTTAGTTCAAAATAGCTTAAATTAGGTTAGGTTAAGCTCTCTTTCTCTTCTTTATCTCATCCTATCTCCTCATTCCTTCACCTTTCCATTTCCCTTGACCCATCTTCTTCCTCACCCACTCTCTTATTCTCTTAGGGTAGGTTTTATTTTCTATTTTTGTAACTTCTTCATGGAGGAGTTTGTAACTAGCATTAAGGATTCTACAAGTCCAAGGGTTTGTCTTGAGCCTTTCATATTCAATGAATACATGGTTTGGTTTCTTGATTTTCCTTCTCTCATATTCCTTCCATTGCTCATATTATTATGTTGATTAGTTGATTGATTATGATATGTGAATGTGTAAGTATGTGGTCGAAATGAATCTTGATTTTGTATGCTAATTCATGATTGTTACAATACCCTAACTTTTAACCTAACACGCTCGAGTCGTATTTCCATTAATTATTAGTCGTTATGTAACACTTTGAAAATTACTTAAAAATTAATTTGAGCTTTGTTAGTCGTAATTTTAAAAATATAATAGTTTAACAACGATGAGAGTGGCCTAACGAATGTTTAAAAAAAAAAAAATTCTGGCTTGAATAGTAACCTTGCAAGCCCCACGAGCCAGCAGCTAAAACCTTAGATTTGGGCCTCCAAGGTGGCCAAAATTAGGAAAACATGGGAATAAGGTTAGAAATAGGTGGGAATGATAATTTTATACTTAAAATTAATTTTCGGACAATATCGGTTAATGGGTATGGTGTTCTACGTTCTAAAATTTCGGTGTGCGATTTTAACAGAAAGATATTTTTTAGTCACCACAAATGGTCAAAGCTTATCCTTTTAGGACATGTGAAGGCCAAGATTTAATCTTTGAATCCAAGATTAAATCTTAGCCATCCATTTTGCTTTATTTCATTATATCTTCATGCAATTGTTATAAGATCAACACACTCCAAGCTTGTTCAAGAAGCCAAAATCCTTCTTCTTTAAGCATCAATTTAACAGCCTTCAAGGAGAAAAGAACCAGCCACCATTTTCATCTTCAAGAGCTTGATCTTGAGTTCTAAGCCCAAAAACCCTAGCCTAGAGTTGTTGAAGTATCAAAAGTTCTTCATTAAACTTGTTCTACACCTAATTCTCTACCAATCTAACCGAACACAATTTCCATTCCTTATCAAAACCTTGTATTGTACCTCATACCACACTGATATCAGAGGGTTTGAAGTTAGATTGGGAGCTTTGGAGGAGAAGGAATCAAGTTTGGTTAATCTTGAAGCCAAGGAGCTAATAGGTTACTACAAGTAGGGTTTCCCTTGCCTTTCTTTGTCAAATTTTTCTGATCTGTTTTAGCAGACATACGTCCGAAATTTCTGGTTTTTTTTATTGATATTATGTTGATATTGATGTGTGATTTTTGGTGGTGTGTTGGGATGGTGTTAAAAGAGGGTTTTTATCAAAATAAGTTTGGACTAGGTTTCTGAATTTTGTTGTTGGAGGCAAAGTGGTTCACGAATTTTGGTATATTTGTGGGTGTTTTCATGATCTATAAAAATTATATGTTGAAGAGAACACCTTAAAATAACTACATTAATTTTCTTGGGTGTTATTTTTAAGGTTTGATGCCTCAAAATCAGAAAGTGAAATGAGGCAGAACGTCTCTATTGTTGAAACTGAAGCAATAAATTTGCCCGATTTTATTACCATAGCAAATGATTGAATTACCCTTGAAATTTTTCACGAAGTTAATAACATATTGAATTATAACTTGTAAATTTTATGGTGCATTGATTCAACCATTTGCTAGGGTTAAAAATTTTGGGAACTTGGGTCTGACGCTGAATTGGTGGCCCTGACCCCAAAATTTGTACATTTTACTGAAATAGCTATAGACCTCTGATTGTCTTGAAATTTTTACAGGGTTTTAGACACATTGAAGTGTCTTATAGAATTTTTATAACCTCTAAATTGATTGTTTGGTGAGCAAAACAAATTGTGCTACAATGAGGTGAAAACTGCCCATTGTGCTAGAAATGAAACAATACTTTGAATTGAGAATATAATGGCATTTTGGCTTCTAGTATGATATGAGTATTTGATATTAAGTGTTTGGCCATGTGACTTGCGACATATAAAAGTATGCTAGAGGCATGATTGAGATTATATTGTGAATGGATGCCTGGATATTCATTATGCATGCATTTGAAAAGAGAATATATATAAATTTTAGTCGTGATGTTTGACATATGGACAAAACAAAAACAAGACTTAGATTGAATGAGGGAAGGAAATTGAAAAGAAACCCCAATTTATAGTCGGTAGACGTATCGGCTAGGAATAAGATCTGTGTGGGATTCGAAAATAAAAAATGAGTTCGATGACCACGTATAGGATGGCTAAGTCCTTAGAAGACCTATTTCCCTTGTGGTGTAATCCACCATAAATACCCATTGGGTATAAACGGATCTATTGTGGAGTTGTCCATGAAAATACCCATTGGGTATAACTAAGTCTTTCCTATGTCAATGAAAAAAGAAAATGCACTAATTGGCTTTCTATGGCCATGATGGAAACCAGGTCACTTTGAGATAACTTTACTTGTATTTGACATATGTATCACCTATATCATATGAAATCCTTTAAGTAGATTACTTACTACGTGTTTGAGCTTTTGGATATGTATACATGTACAATTGATTGTTAAAAGCTACCCACTTCGGAAGGATGATTTTGGAACCTTAAAATGAACCTTTAGAATATATTGCATGAACTTTTGAATAAAAGTGGCTTGGGCGATGATGATGACATTATGATTGTGATTGGAGTTGCCCTACTGAGAATTATAAAATTCTCACCCCTATGATTTGTGTTTTCGTGTCGCTCCAGGTTAAGTCAGAGTACATGATGCTGCTACGTAGAGGAATGTGGAACCGCAATAGTATAGTAGTTACTATTTTATTCCGTTGTACTTAGTGGGATGGAAAATGTATATAAATTTATTGGAGGATAAATGTAACAACCTAACATCCGTCCAATACTAGTAAGTACTTAGGTCAAATATCAGTCATTACTTACTATCATGGTTCTTTTATGAGAAAGAGAAATAACTTAAAGAAAATACGAGCCATTTTTTTTTTTTAAAATAGAAGCGTTATCTATCTCGGGTCGGATTATAAAGTGCAGAAATATAAACATAGAAGTGGCTCCAGATCAAATATAACATCACATTGAAATACTTCATACATAATAATATGCCTACCCTATGGTAGGACTCTTCAAGTACATGAGATGATGCAAATAACTGAAGGAATTACATGTAAATAGAAACCACAGAACCAGAAATCATAAAAGGAACATTCCCAAGAACATCTAAAGTGGATAACCTCAATACAAAAGAAGGTTTATCCGTTCTACATGTAGTGCGTGCACTAAGGACTACCCTCTATCCTAAAGCTAATGCCATGGGTAAGGCGGGCGTAACCAATCCATGGACGAAGTGCGTCTGGAGTAGGCACTCGAGAGGTCCTCCATGATGAAGCTCCTGGAGCGGGCATGGTGGAAGGCTGGACATTTCCCCACGCCGAGGCGTGGACAGGTCCGGGCTCTCCGAGGCTGAGTCACCGTCTCCTCACTACCCATGGGCATATGCGGTGGAGTGAGGGTAGAGTCCTTTGAGGGATCCTCCAGTGTGAGTGAGGGCACTACTTGGTACCCTTCAACTGGAGAGTGAGTCCGTAGAATCCTCTCATTAGGCGTATTGGCGTGCTCAAAAATCATCGCATCATCATAAGGAGACGTGGTAGAGGTAGCTATCCTGATGAGAGAGGGTCGTCCAGAAATGCGACACACGAACGGTGCAAGAGCCCTCAAAATGAAATGACCCAAGCTCTGGGTCATGGTGGATCTCCCATGTCGCGTGTCAATGAATAGGACGAAGGTCGCCATTGATCTAAGACGTAATGGAAGAGAGAGAGAGGGAGTGAGTTTTCTTGCTAAAGAAACTCAGTAGGTTTCCTCCTATTCTATGTGTCATCATCTACGTCTCCAGGGTTTCTTATTTATAAAACCATGGACATATATTGGTTCAATTATGAGTTTTCTAAAATCTCAATTTCCGAGAATCCATTCTTTTTAACATGGCACTTGTGTTACATAAGCTATATACTTGAATTATAGAACGTAAATCATGCTTGGGTACATAGGACATAAAGCATATAACTGGGTACATGGAACATAAAGCATATAACTTTGTTACATGGAACATAAATCATATAACTTCGTTACATGGAACATAAATCATATAACTTCGTTACATGGAACATAAATCATATAACTTGGTTACTTAGGTGACATAAGAACCTTTACTTAACTGCGCTAATTTTCTCCCTTTTGAGAAATCTCTAGGTTATGAGCTCATACCACACTAGTCGTCACTAGCATCTAGACTTCATCCCTTGGGATAAGTCAACTTCCCGACCTTAAGTACGGGTTTAGGGGGCTAGAATCACATCGTCCCCACCCTTCGTTGGTGGTTTCAAAGGATTACATTCTCATATCTTAAGTCACCCTAAGTTTAACATGTTACTGTGAGATGCCGCATAATTAATGCGTAACACAAAATTACTACTTCGGCATCTCTAAGGTCTTTTAAAGAAGCAATAACGTAAGGTACAAAACTATTATTTAAGGATAATAGTTACATGGCACCATATATGTCATGAGATAACACATCAATTCATCATTAAATGCGAGACACATAATCATCCCTTAAGGCAGAAATCTCAATCGGGTAACCTCAAACTATCCCATTGTTTTCTTGCATGCTAATGGGATTGATTAACCTCATTACCATAATCCATTAAGTTCTAATTCCTATTTAATTATGGTTGGACAGCTTATGTAGTTGTTCACGTTTGATGAATTATGTGTTCTAGAAAAATGCGTTTTAAGCCCTTTCTCGCTTCCGACTTTGTCTATGGTGCAGTAATTAATACCTAAGCCAATTATGAGTCACTCCGCACATCTAGGCATATTATAATGTGATTCTAACTATTTTATCAAGGCTGGGCAGAAACTAACTTTGCCATTCTTTAGTAGTTCTAGAATTCACATATTAGGCAAACAAAGTCACTAATGATGCTTTTAAAAGTCTAGAACAAATATCACATACTTAGCAAGGTAAATCAACATATTTAGACCACCCAAAACAGAATTTAAGGTGCTGGAACTGTTAAGGCAGAGCCGAAACCCTTAAGGCATAAAATCATGAGAAAAACCTTACTTTCAACATATAACTTGCTAGTTTCTCTTAGAACCTTTTTAGGACTTCAGAACTCCATAAGGTCAAAGTTTATTTTGCCAAAACTCAACATAAAACGCCAAGGGCAGTAGCCATTTAATCTTACCCTTGATCAAGATGCAAAACTTGAAAACTTGTTTAAAACCTTAGTTGGGTGCATCTAAGCTTAGAAAAATTCTAAGTCATGCATTATAGGCCCTTGTAGTTAAATGAAACTCATCCTAGAGCCATTTACACCACATGGCCGAATGATATTCAAGGAAGTACCTCCTTGATTTAATTCTTTTCTTAGAATGAAAGGGGCAAGTCTTTGAGCTCTAAAGTTTTAAGTGACGACATTAAAATAAACGTGCTATGCATTTCATTTTATAGCCTTTTTGAAAGTAAAGTGATAACACAAAGTAAATATGAAATGCATCTCCATTCTTATTCTTAGCGCTTAGTGATGACTTGAAATATAAAATGAGATGCAAAGCTTGAAACATAAACGTGCTAGGCAAAAGATAAACATGAGGTGCAAGGTTCAATTCTTTATTTTAGTGCTCTAGGCCTCTTGAAGTTTTCACTCCAAATCAACAATCAACTTTAAGGTTGAAATAGGTAGGCTTTGAGATTAATTAAGTGATGATGCACATTCTCATTTTAATCCTTAAGTTGCTTAGTGATGGCTTGAAATTAAACATGCTATGCAAAGCATAAAAATAAACATGGATGCAACTTCTTTTATATCTTGTTTAGAGCTCTTGCAAGACTTTAAAGGAAACAAAGTTTCATCCCATAACTCATCCTCACAAGAAAAGAAAACACTAGTGTTGCTAAGTTATGTACAAAGAGCCAATACCTCCACCAAGAACCATAAGGTGGCCGAAACCTCATCATGAGGAAGCAACCATATATATTCTTTTTTGAACTCTAGGGACTAAGATCTTGGTGATTCAAACACCAACATCTCAAGCCCTCATCATTGAGTATTTTCACAATGCTCTACATTTCTTAACAAAACAAAACTCATGACCAACATAAAGGAAAGAAACCAAAACACACTTGGCCTAGAAACCAAGTTTAGGCTCTAGAGTTTTGTTCATGTGACCTACATCAACATGAAGCCCTCATCATCAAGCTACCATTTTTCCAAGTCCCAAAGGCCTTCATGGCTGAAAACTCAAGAAAAAGAAATGGGGTTTTCAAAGGTTCAAGAGAAACATAACTATGTCTTGAGAAAACTTGGAAATAATAAACTTATCTTAAGAAAGCTCAAGCTTTAGAGGTTGTTCATGTGACAAACATCAACATACAACTCTCATCATCAAGCCCTCCTTATCTTGGCCCTAAGGCCGAAAATGAAAGGGAAAGAAAAAGGAGAAAACCGAAATGAACTTGTGAGAGAAACTCACTACAACACAACTTTCAAGCAAGATCAAACATTGAGCATTAAGATAAAAGAAAGCATTCTTGAAAAGCTCCCTACCTAGAGTTTGAGATTGAGAGGAAGTGAAGAAGATGGACTCTTAAACTTGAGAGGAAAGAAGACCCCAAAGTGCTCTAAACTCTAAGCTTTAGTGAAATGAACAAAGGTGCTTCAAGTTCCCTAAGCTACCTATTTATAGAGAAGTAAAATGAATTAAATAATGGTGGCCTTTTTGGGGAAAAGAAATGTCTTTGTTCAAAGCATGGTGTTAGTCATTCAAAGCATGGTGAAAAGTCTAGCTATGCATGTCCTAGAGCATGGCTAGAATTGTAGCTTATTTTCAAACCTTTTTAAATGTATAAAATTACAAAATTTTGGGCTGCCAAGGCTAAGGAACCGTGCACCCTATGCCCAAAAAGAGGAGAAAATTTTCTAGACTTAAATTCCCAAAGCATAGGTAAGGTGTTGTAAGACATGTTGTCTTGAAAAAGTTTGATAGAAAGCTTGAATGACCACAAAAACAAATCATTCTTTTTGAATTTGAAAGACATATTTCTTTTTATTTTAGAAGTGAATTGAAAACCTTGATTGACCATATAAATTATTCTTTGAATCTTGAAAGACATTTTTCTTGGAAGTTGAACATTGATTGAAAGTGTTCAAGACATGTGTCATAAGATAGCTTGACCACTTAGACTAATTTTATGTGATTTCTAGGGGGAGGGTGGCGCCACTTTTGGCAGCCTTGGGAAGGAGAAATATCTCCTCAAATCATGGTCTAGAAGTGTGCTTTGGTGTGACATAGATTAGGCTTAGGATTGATGGTTGTCAAGTAGGTACTCTAGGTACACTATTTGGTTAATTAAAACTATAGACCCCTAGGTTAGAGGTGGTTGAGAAGGTTTAATGGAGTCAAAGCCTCCAAGACTAGTGATGTGAGTGTGACAACTTCTCCTTGAAAGAAGATGACGTGAATAGTGGAAACACTATTCAACACTATTCAAGAATTCTTTTTCTTTTTAAAGAAAGAGACTAGAATGAAGTTTGAATTTTCCCAAGCAATTTTAGGTTCCAATTAATTTCAAATGATGGTTTTGGCCCTAGGTTAATTATGGAAATTAATTAACCTTTAATTAGAGCCTAATATTGCTTAGGTTTTAGAGTTGAACAGCTCATTAAGCTAAAAATGCGATATGCAAGGGCAAAATCGTAATTTTTACCAAAACTTGCCCGGGACCTCCCGACTTAAGTAAACATAGTTCATGCCTTAAAATCATTGTTTTAAACCTCTGGACGAAGTCGGGTCAAAACGAAACTAAAACCTTAATCCTTAGGTATTTTGGTCGTTAAGCGGAGATCTCATAAATGAGGTTTTTCTTTGTTAGGCATTCGCACTCAAACAATCCCCTTCATATAACATATGAACCCTATGGGATGGCCCAAAGCCGGCCGTCCGTGTTTCGGTGAAAACGACCTCAGGGCATTTTGGTCATTTTGAAAGTTTAGCGAAAATCGGGCGTTACATTACTCTCCTTAAAAAGAATTTCGTCCTCGAAATTCATTACCTAGAATAACCGGATATTGTGCTAGCATGTTGGCCTCCAATTCCCATGTGAATTCTTCGGCTTTCCCGCGTCCCACGCGACTTGACCAAAGGTACTGCTTTGTTTCTTAGTTGCTTGACTCCTCGGTCCACAATTCTCGTAGGAGGAGGTTAAATGTAGGTCATCCCTTAATTGTACATGTTCCGGCTCTAGTACATGACTTGGGTCAGATTGATATTTTCGTAACTGGGAGACATGGAAAACATCGTGGAGATTGGATAGATTCTGGGTAGGGCTATGCGGTATGCTCAGACCCTACTCTCCTGAGAATTTCAAATGGGCCAAGGAACCTAGGGCTTAGCTTTTTCACCTTCATAGCTCGACCTATACCTGTGGTTGGGTTATCTTGAGAAAAACATGTTCTCCTACTTGGAACTCAATCGGCTTGCCGCTTATCCGCATAGCTTTTCTGTCGGCTTTCAGGAAGAATCCTATCCCTTATCCTTTTAATTTGTTCCGTCGTTTCCCTCATAAGTCTGGTCCAATTAGACTTTGCTCTCCAGGTTCGTACCAACATAGGTGACTGACATTTTCGTCCATAAAGGGCCTCATACGTGCCATACCAATACTCGCGTGATAACTATTGTTATACGCAAATTCGATTAGTGGGAGTATTTGTCCCAACTCCCTTTCGGTCTAGAACGCACGCCCTAAGCATATCCTCCAAAGTTTGGATTGTTCTCTCGGATTGGCCATCCGTTTGTGGGTGGTAAGCCGTGTCAGACAGCTTGAACCAAACGCCTTCTGAAAGGCTCCCCAAAACCGTGACGTAACGCGGAATCCCGATCGAGATTACTGTTGACGGCACCCATGTAGCCTCACAATCTCTTGGATATACAATTGTGCTAACCTATCCAAGGAATATGTCACTTTAATAGGTAAAGTGAGCTGACTTTGTCAATCTATCCACTATTACCCATATAGCGTCATGATTCGCTTGGGTCCTCGGTAGTCCAGTCACAAAATCCATCGAGATGCTATCCCACTTCCATTCGGAATAGATAGGGGTTGCAACATTCAGAGGGTTTTTGGTGCTCTATCTTCACCTTCTGGCACACTAGGCACCTATTAACCCATTTGCATCCTTCAAACCCCACCAAACATCTTTTTCAAATCTTGGTACATCTTGGTGGCACCAGGATGAATTGAAAAATTGCTTTTGTGGGCCTCCTGAGAATCTCTTTCGGAGGTCACCGCCAGGAGGTATGCATATACGTCCTTCAAACCTCCACATACCATCTTTTCCTTGGCTGAAACCCTTCAGCTATCAGCTTTTCCCCCAAGAGTCTCTTGAAACTCATCATCTTCCCTTTGGGCTTGAGTGATTCTCCTTTGAAAATCACTTGACACACTAAGGTGGCAAACTCTCATACCCATAGGGGTTATGGTTATTCCTAGGTTCAGGTCTCTAAAAGCCTCAACAGTCATCCTCCTTAATCATTAAGTGGGACAAGTGTAAGGATTTCCTACTCAGGGCATCGGCTACAACATTAGCTTTTCCGGGATGGTAGTTCAATCCAAAATCATAATCCTTCAAGAACTCCATCCACCTCCTTTGCCTCATGTTTAGCTCTTTTGATCAAAAAGATACTTCAAACTCTTGTGATCGGAGAACACCTCTGAACCTTACCCCGTACAAATGGTGTCTCCAGATCTTTAGAGCGAACACAACGGCGGCCAATTCTAGGTCATGGGTGGGGTAGTTTATTTCATGTGGCTTGAGTTGCCTCGATGCATAGGCTACCACTTGCCTATTTTGCATCAAGACGCAACCTAAGCCCTTAGGAAGCGTCACAGGATACCTCAAAAGGCTCCTTAGGGTCGGGGAGAACTAGGACTGGGGTAGAGGTCAACTTATGCTTCAGTCTTGAAAACTTTTCTCACAATCTGGGTCCAGACAAAAGGGTGTTTTTCCTAGTAAGCTTGGTTAAAGGTAATGCGATCTGAAAATCCCTTGATGAACCTACGATAATAGCCAGCTAATCCCAAAAAGCTCCTTATCTCAGTCACGGTCTTAGGTTGTTCCCAATTCATCACTGCTTCCACCTTACTAGGATCGAACTTAATTCCTCTAGACACTACATGCCCTAGAAATTTCACTTCTTCCAACCAAAACTCACATTTAGACAACTTGGCATAAAGTTTCTTCTCCCTCAAAACCTCTAATCCGTTACTAGATGTTGCTCATGCTCTTCGTGGGTCCTTGAATAAATGAGTATATCATCTATAAAGACAACCACGAACTTATCCAAATAGGGTCTAAAGATCCTATTCATGTAATCCATGAAAACAGCTTGAGCATTGGTCAAACCAAAAGACATAACCTAAACTCGAAATGTCCATATCTAAGTGCGGAAAGCCGTCTTGGGTATATCCTCATCCCTAACTCTAATCTGATAACCAGACCTCAAGTCAATCTTAGAAAACACTACTGCACCTCTCAATTGGTCCATCAAGTCATCAATTCTAGGCAAAGGGTACTTATTTTTACCGTCACTTTGTTCAACCTGCCTATAATCGACACACATCCTCATGCTTCCGTCCTTCTTTTTCACAAAAAAACCGGGGCTCCCAAGGTGATGCGCTCGGCCTAATGAAATTCTTTTCCAAAAGGTCCTCCAGTTGGGTTTTCAACTCGGCCAATTCCAAAGGGGCATTCTATAGGGGGCTATGGATATGGGTCGTGCTGGAGTAACTCTATTGAGAATTCAATCTTCTCTTAGGGAAATTCGGGATTTCATCTGGAAATACTTCAGTTTCTCACTACGGGATCTCTCGATGCTTTGCTCAAAGTCGACATCACTAGCGGCCAAAAGAATGTAACCTCTTTCACCTTTACCACAGCTTAGGTCTACAGCATTTAGGTATATCCTCATGGTTTCCCTAGGTTCAGGGGAATGGGAAGAAAGGTGATGGTTTTCTCGAAGCTTAACAAGACACGGTTAGCCCAAAGCCAATCCATGCCCAGAATTATCTCTAGTCCTTTCATGGTAAACATAAAAATCTAGAACAAACGGTCTATTTTCTAGGATGAAACTGCACTTCAAGCAACATTTGCTAGTTCTAACGGTTTCCAATGGGGTAGAACAATAAGATTAAAGGGAGTTCAACATGTTCAAACCTAGGGTCTCTACACAAGAGTATGATATAAAGGAATGGGTTGCGGAATCATATAGTACAATTAGGTTTTTACCGTTCATTCACACTTACCTTTAACGAGATCTGGTGACGTCGTCGTCTCTTCCGCATTGAGGGTATAGACCCTTCCTTGACGTTGCGGCTTGGGGTTGGGGGTTGGCATTCCTCTTGGGACAATCTTTGGAGTAGTGTCCGGTTCTCCGCATTGGTAGCAAACGTCTAACCCGGCCGACACGGCAAGCTTCCATGGGGTCTGCCACACTTAGGACACTCAGCATGTGGGGTGGAAGATATCCCTTGTGGTGCCTTCCCCTTATTATTTGTGGGCTTGTTTTTGTTGTTGTTGTTGTTGTTGTTGTTGTTCTTCGGCTTGAAGTCCTTCGAGGTCCGGTTGGACCCGGATTGGGACGTTGGGGTTGAAACTTCCTTGATCCCTTCTTTGAACCGTTGGCCTTGAGGTGCCAGCTTCTGTTGTCCTGAGTTACCGGACTTTGTTGCATTCAACTCCCGCCGTCCGTCTCAATTATGCGGCATTTGTTTACCAGGTCAAATCCCTATTTCTAGATGAGCGACTACCTTGAGCTCTGCTTCACCCCGCTTCATACTTTAGACATTTCAGGACTCGCCAGGGTTGGCCTGTACATCCTCGAACTTGATGAGGTCCTCGAATTTAGCATATTGTGCCACCGTCCGATTATCTTGGAACAATTGCATGAACTCCACCTCCTTGGCATTGCGGAGCTCTGGAAGTACTTCTCATAGAAGTGAACTTTAAAAACCTCCCAGTTGATGGCCCCATTAGCCGTTTCCAGGAGCCTCTGGGCTCCAGCCCACCACGGGCGTCACCTTCGAGCATATAGGTGGCGAACCTCACTTTTGCTCCTCAGAGCACGGTATCACGCCAAAAATCTTTTCCATGCTTCGGATCCATTCCTCGGCATGGCTCTGATGAATTTCCCTTGAAGGTGGGTGGGCTCGCCCTACGAAACTCTCCAAAGCGAACATAGTTGGAATCTTCAATGGGGGAGCTACTGATTTCTCCCACATCCGGTCCGCAACCGTGCCATAGCTATAGCCATTTGGCGTAGAGGAGGAGCAGTTGCATTGCTTGGTCAGCATTTCCTAGTCTGAGTCGTCGCGGTGCCATTTGTCCCTATACACACAAAACAGCAACATTGAGTTGATCATGCTCAATCCTCCTAGTAAAGTGAGCAAGTTACTATGGCACGTGCAACAAACAGAAGTCATGTATAACTTAATCCTAAAACTCTTATTCACTCCTGCACATCTAGGCATATTATAATGTGATTCTAACTATTTTATCAAGGCTGGGCAGAAATAACTTTGCCATTCTTTAGTAGTTCTAGAATTCACATATTAGGCAAACAAAGTCACTAATGATGCTTTTAAAAGTCTAGAACAAATATCACATACTTAGCAAGGTAAATCAACATATTTAGACCACCCAAAACAGAATTTAAGGTGCTAGAACTGTTAAGGAGAACCGAAACCCTTAAGGCATAAAATCATGAGAAAAACCTTACTTTCAACATATAACTTGCTAGTTTCTCTTAGAACTTTTTTAGGACTTTAGAACTCCATAAGGTCAAAGTTTATTTTGCCAAAACTCAACATAAAACGCCAAGGGCAGTAGCCATTTAATCTTACCCTTGATCAAGATGCAAAACTTGAAAACTTGTTTAAAACCTTAGTTGGGTGCATCTAAGCTTAGAAAATTCTAAGTCATGCATTATAGGCCCTTGTAGTTAAATGAAACTCATCCTAGAGCCATTTACACCACATGGCCGAATGATATTCAAGGAAGTACCTCCTTGATTTAATTCTTTTCTTAGAATGAAAGGGGCAAGTCTTTGAGCTCTAAAATTTTAAGTGACGACATTAAAATAAACGTGCTATGCGTTTCATTTTATAGCCTTTTTGAAAGTAAAGTGATAACACAAAGTAAATATGAAATGCATCTCCATTCTTATTCTTAGCACTTAGTGATGACTTGAAATATAAAATGAGATGCAAAGCTTGAAACATAAACGTGCTAGGCAAAAGATAAACATGAGGTGCAAGGTTCTATTCTTTATTTTAGTGCTCTAGGCCTCTTGAAGTTTTCACTCCAAATCAACAATCAACTTTAAGGTTGAAATAGGTAGGCTTTGAGATTAATTAAGTGATGATGCACATTCTCATTTTAATCCTTAAGTTGCTTAGTGATGGCTTGAAATTAAACATGCTATGCAAAGCATAAAAATAAACATGGATGCAACTTCTTTTATGTCTTGTTTAGAGCTCTTGCAAGACTTTAAAGGAAACAAAGTTTCATCCCATAACTCATCCTCACAAGAAAAGAAAACACTAGTGTTGCTAAGTTATGTACAAAGAGCCAATACCTCCACCAAGAACCATAAGGTGGCCGAAACCTCATCATGAGGAAGCAACCATATATATTCTTTTGAACTCTAGGGACTAAGATCTTGGTGATTCAAACACCAACATCTCAAGCCCTCATCATTGAGTATTTTCACAATGCTCTACATTTCTTAACAAAACAAAACTCATGACCAACATAAAGGAAAGAAAACGAAAACACACTTGGCCTAGAAACCAAGTTTAGGCTCTAGAGTTTTGTTCATGTGACCTACATCAACATGAAGCCCTCATCATCAAGCTACCATTTTTCCAAGTCCCAAAGGCCTTCATGGCCGAAAACTCAAGAAAAAGAAATGGGGTTTTCAAAGGTTCAAGAGAAACATAACTATGTCTTGAGAAAACTTGGAAATAATAAACTTATCTTAAGAAAGCTCAAGCTTTAGAGGTTGTTCATGTGACAAACATCAACATACAACTCTCATCATCAAGCCCTCCTTATCTTGGCCCTAAGGCCAAAAATGAAAGGGAAAGAAAAAGGAGAAAACCGAAATGAACTTGTGAGAGAAACTCACTACAACACAACTTTCAAGCAAGATCAAACATTGAGCATTAAGATAAAAGAAAGCATTCTTGAAAAGCTCCCTACCTAGAGTTTGAGATTGAGAGGAAGTGAAGAAGATGGACTCTTAAACTTGAGAGGAAGAAGACCCCAAAGTGCTCTAAACTCTAAGCTTTAGTGAAATGAACAAAGGTGCTTCAAGTTCCCTAAGCTACCTATTTATAGAGAAGTAAAATGAATTAAATAATGGTGGCCTTTTTGGGGAAAAGAAATGTCTTTGTTCAAAGCATGGTGTTAGTCATTCAAAGCATGGTGAAAAGTCTAGCTATGCATGTCCTAGAGCATGGCTAGAATTGTAGCTTATTTTCAAACCTTTTTAAATGTATAAAATTACAAAATTTTGGGCTGCCAAGGCTAAGGGAACCGTGCACCTATGCCCAAAAAGAGAAATTCTAGACTTAAATTCCCAAAGCATAGGTAAGGTGTTGTAAGACATGTTGTCTTGAAAAAGTTTGATAGAAAGCTTGAATGACCACAAAAACAAATCATTCTTTTTGAATTTGAAAGACATATTTCTTTTTATTTTAGAAGTGAATTGAAAACCTTGATTGACCATATAAATTATTCTTTGAATCTTGAAAGACATTTTTCTTGGAAGTTGAACATTGATTGAAAGTGTTCAAGACATGTGTCATAAGATAGCTTGACCACTTAGACTAATTTTATGTGATTTCTAGGGAGGGTGGTGCCACTTTTGGCAGCCTTGGGAGGAGAAATATCTCCTCAAATCATGGTCTAGAAGTGTGCTTTGGTGTGACATAGATTAGGCTTAGGATTGATGGTTGTCAAGTAGGTACTCTAGGTACACTATTTGGTTAATTAAAACTATAGACCCCTAGGTTAGGTGGTTGAGAAGGTTTAATGGAGTCAAAGCCTCCAAGACTAGTGATGTGAGTGTGACAACTTCTCCTTGAAAGAGATGACGTGAATAGTGGAAACACTATTCAACACTATTCACAGATTCTTTTCTTTTTAAAGAAAGAGACTAGAATGAAGTTTGAATTTTCCCAAGCAATTTTAGGTTCCAATTAATTTCAAATGATGGTTTTGGCCCTAGGTTAATTATGGAAATTAATTAACCTTTAATTAGAGCCTAATATTGCTTAGGTTTTAGAGTTGAACAGCTCATTAAGCTAAAAATGCGATATGCAAGGGCAAAATCGTAATTTTTACCAAAACTTGCCCGACCTCCAGGACTTAAGAGAACATAGTTCATGCCTTAAAATCATTGTTTTAAACCTCGGACGAAGTCGGGTTAAACGAAACTTAAAACTGCCTTAATTTTATTCTGGGTATTTTGGTCGTTTAAGCAGAGATCTCATAATGAGGTTTTCCCGCTGGTTAGGCATTCGCACTCAAACAATCCCCTTCATATAACATATGAACCCTATGGGATGGCCCAAAGCCGGCCGTCCCGTGTTTCGTGAAAACGACCTCAGGGCATTTTGGTCATTTTGAAAGTTTAGCGAAAATTGGGCGTTACAATAAACATGTAGTAAAGCTCGTAGAGGAGCTTCCTTTTGTATTTTAGCTGTGTATTCAATGAATATGGTGTTTATTTGTAATATGTTTTAATAGAATTATGCTTAGTTATCTCGCACGTAATCGAGCTTGATAGATAATTAAGAAAGTCCGCTAATTAACAAGTAACAACTCTCGAGTATGATATCATGGCTTAAGAATGGTGTTGTACTTGGGAGGATATTACACGTTACGCCTTTGTCTCAGAATTCGACTTATTTTTCTTAAAATACGGGTAATAAATTATGACTAAATTTTTCTTTTTTAAATTAAACCTTAAAATGCGAGTCGCGTGCATAGATACCGATTAATACACATAAGACATAGCAACCAAATACATGTCATTATGGCAATCATAAATAAACCATAGAGTAAGTCACAACACATCTTAGAGTATCATATCATAATCATGACATAAGCGATGTCCTTATAAATATAAGGACACTTAAGATTCCAAATACATCGAGCAAGCTTAACTAACGCAAAACAAACTTTAACATGGCTAGACTAGTCTTCATGCTTCCGTTGCGACCTCTACCGACTAGATATGGTTCCTACACCAGTGCCTCAAGAAGATCACGAACGATCCGCATCATTCCCGTATGGAGATGACACAAAGAGAGGAAAGGGGTGAGAAACTTATTCAAGATTCTAGGAGGGTCTTTAACTCTAACACAAGTGTCATTGTCATTGCCCCAACCACTTCGGGTTTTGTTATAAAGAAGTGTTCATGCATAGGTTCAGTTTTAATTTCTCAAATCCTATTATCCGAAGTGGGTTTCTTTTAGCATGAGTCTTGAGTATGAATGCAGGAGATATTTTATGTATGCATGGCCATGCTTGAGCATGACAGTCACGTATCAACATATATCACTTAATCATAAGCACCAATGGAACAACCATGAAACATATGCATGTGCATCTTTTACTTTATCATATTTGAACTCTTCAGTTCCTTCTTAACTTTTTCCACCCTCATCGTAGCCACCAAAATCCACCTAACATGCCGACCTTACTTTCACATAGCCACCAAAACTCCAAATACACCCATCGCCTAGGAATGAGCTCATCCTAACTAGCCGTCGCTAGATTTACACGGGAAAAAGAGGGGAATCATATCTCTTTCTGATAATCTCTACAACCCTTAACTTGAAGTCATAATGGGATCATTTCCTCATTATCATATCTTATGGATGCAACATGAGCATACAACCATAGAACATCATATAACATATCCTCTATTCATATCTCATATTCTCATGCATTGTAAACATAGCATACCACATCATCATAGCAACATGCCACACATCCATACATTCTCATACTCATGGTATTTAAAACATTCACATACATCAAAGCAATACTCACTTGATCTCATTCTTACATCACATCCCCTTATCTTAAGATATCTTATGCTTTGGCCCTTACTGGGTCTTAAACTTGTGTTCTAGTCATTCTAACACCCATTATAGTTCTTATAACATCTAAGGGATCATTACTTACAATTCTCACTAAGATTCATGTTCACTAATATATCCAAACAGTTTTGCATCACTTAGGCAGAAAATTATCACGCTTACCGGGCCCTAGAATCTCCATCTTTGACCTTTCTAAGTTCCGTCTTTGCCTAAGGCTCTATAATCAACTTCTAAACCAAATATAAGGGATTCCTACACATATCCACTAATTATAAACCATTTTCCTTATTCAATTATGCTGGAATAGAATTTACAATTCTTGCATCTAAGTGTTCTAAAATTCTCATTTTAAGTCCTTTCTAGTTACTTGTTCTTTCCTAACTTCCCTAAATTGATCCTTGCTTCACTCAAACATAATTTTACACATTTTAACACCATAAAACAGAATTTATACAGTGGCCAAGTACACAAGGCAGAATCCGAAAAGCAAGCTCATATAATCACATAATTCATGATTTAAAAGCATATAAGTTACTAGTTTTCTCTTGGAATCATTTTAGGAACTCAAAACTCTTTTAGAAACCAATTTATCTCATTAAAATCATGAAAATATAAGGGAGGTCAGTAGCTAAATTAATTAGTTCATAAAATAGTTTTAAAACACAAAATCTTGTTAACATTCTTTAAATACACCTAAGCTTAGAAAAAATTCCAAGACATAGGCTATGGGCACTTATGATTAGATAAACTCATCTCAAGTCCATCATCATCATCACAAGGCCAAAATGGCTTCCTTGGATCCCTCCATTTTCTAAACTTTATGTAGGATACTTGGGCAAGTCTTTGAGCTCTAGATATTTAAGTGATGGCATAAACTTAAACATGCTATGCACTTGTTTTACTCTTCATTATAAAATAAAGTGAGAGCATAAAATAAATATGAGATGCAACCTTATTATTATCTTTAAAGATTAAGTGATGACTTGAAATATAAACATGAAATGCAAGCTTGGAAATTTAAACATGATAATGCAAGTTCATTTAGTTATTCTTGAGAGCTTAGTGATGGCATCAAAATAAACATGCTATGCAAGGCATAAACATAAACATGAGTGCAATTTCATTTTATCTTAACTAGAGCTCTTACAAGACTTTAAAGGAACATACAACCTTAACCCAATATGTATCTTAACAACATAAAGTGAGCTTTAGAGTTCTTAGCACCAAGACTTCAAAGAAGTCTTTGGTTTTGAACTTCATCATCAAGCTCAAGAAAATGGACTAAGACTTAAACTTCAACACTTTATCAAACAACATAAAAGAACTACTCATATTCTTTATTTTATTGCTCATGGGCTTCAATCTAGAGTAAACTCTTAGAACGGTTGACCAACTTTAAGGTTGGCAAGGGTAAGCTTAGAGCTCTTTGAAAACATAGGATTAATTTTCTTAACAAAACTTTTAGTGATCTACTTAACATTTTTATCAAACTTTGTTCAAAGAAAGGAAAGAAAACCAAAACCTTGAAAAGGAAAACCAAAAACTTGAGCAAAGAAAAGGAAAGAAACCAAAGCATATGTGGTCCAAGACCAAGCTTTTCAAGCTTTAGAGGTTTCTCACATGGCATCACAAGACCATTATCTTGAAACCTCATCATCAAGCCAAAGTTTTTCTCATGAAAAGGCTCCAAGCCCGAAAAAGAAAAAGAAAGGAAAGGCTTGAAACCAAGAGAAAAATAGAACCTTTTCTTGAAGAAAAACAAGTAAAACTTTGAAACAAAACCCCTACCTAAAGAAGTCTTGAAAGAAATGAGAAGAAGCTTGTGTTCTTGAAAGAATAAGAAGAAAAAATCTTCTCTTGAAGGAGGAGAGGATTGCCAACAAGATTTCTCAAGAAGGATGAATTTTCCTTGAGAATCAAGCCTAGAAATGGAAAGGTTAAGTGTTTGAGAGGTGGTTTGAGGTGGGGGAATGGTGGTTCAAGGTTGTTTGTGGTGGTGGAAAGGTTTCTTTGAGGAAGAAAGAAGAAGATGAAGAGAACTTTGAGAGAAAATGAAGAAAATGCAAGAAAGCTAAACTTGGCAAAGCTTCTAAAGAGTGACCAAGTTCTTCAAGGCTTGGTATTTATTGAAAAATGAAACAATGGATGTAACGCCCCATTTCCACTGTTAGTACAAATGACCAAAATACCCCTAAGTCATTTTTACCTTAACTTGAGGATAGTTGCCTCGACAGTTTCAATGGGTCAACTCAATATTTGGGGGTTATAATTGTTATGTTTGATAATTGAGGTGAAAATCTCGTTTTCAAACTTTCGGCTCAAAATGACCAAAATACCCCTCTGTGTTTACATGGGTAAAAGGTGCCGTTTGAGTTCGGAACTTTCCAGGAAGTTTGGAATGATGTTTATGAGTGATATTTATGTTTAGTTAAGCCCAAAGGCTGGCAGTTTTAGTGCAAAATTACCATTTTGCCCCTAGAACAGTGTACAGTGAGCCTAATGACACAATTAAGCAAACCTAAGCAATATTAGGCTCTAATCGAAGATTAATTTATTTTGATAATTAATCTAGAGTCAAAATAATTTATTAAGGTTAATTAGAACCTAAGATTGCTTAGTTAAACTCTAATTGCATTCTTTAATTCAAGATTCCTAGTCATGGAATCTTGAATAGTGTTTCTCTCTCCAATTCCTTAAATTAAGGAATTGTGCCATACCTCATTTGACTAAGAAAAATGAATTTAATTTGTTAATCTAGTATGACCACTCCCTAATCAAGTCTTGACATCCTTAATTAACCAATTACCTCACCTAAACACCTTCTTACAAACTCCTAATCAAAACCTTAATCAAAGAAACACCTAAACACATCCTTAAACCACAATTACATGAACAAAATCTTTTCCCCTTGGCTGATATGTTGGCCCAAATCCCTTCCCCAAATTGTGTCACATGTTGATTTTGTTGCACTCCAAGCCCATGTCTTAAGCCATACCCAAACTCATACCTCACCATACCTTGCCCATGCTCTCCACCATACCAATCAAAGAGATATTTCTTCTCTCCTTCCTCCTCAAAGTGACGGCCACTTCCTCCCCCTCTAAGGCCATCCATGAGCTCTCAATCTTCTATAAATACACTAGCTTGAAAGCCCTTAGAATCCTTTACACACTTGAGCAAACTTCAAGCTTTCTTTCCAAACACAAAGAACTTCTTTTCTCTCCTCCTTGGTCGAGTTTTTCCTCAAGATTCCAAGAAGGATTTCCTTCTCTTTTCCTCTCAAAAACAAAGCTTTCCTTCCTCTCTTCAAGACTTCTTTAGGTAGGGGTTTTGTTTTAATGTTTTGCTTATATTCTTCAAGAAAAGTTCTAGCTTTCTCTTGGTTTCAAACTCTTTTCCTCTTCCTTTCCTTTTCAGCCAAGAGGCCCTTTTATAAAGAGAACATGAGCTTGATGATGAGGTTTCAAGATAATGACTTGTTGTTGTCATGTGAGAAACCTCTAAAGCTTGAAACAACTTGGTCTTGGACCATACATGCTTAGATTTCTTTCTTTTCCTTGCTTATAATTTTTGGTTACCTTTTCCTTTTCCTTTGAAGGATTTCGGTTTCTTTTGCCTTGGTTTGAACAAAGTTTGCTAAAATGTAAAGTAGATCACAAAAGTTTTGTTAAGAAAATTAATCCTAAGATTTCAAAGAGCTCTAAGCTTACCCTTGCCAACCTTAAAGTTAGTCGGCCGTTCTAAGAGTTTACTCTAGATTGAAGCCCATGAGCAATAAAATAAAGAATATGAGTAGTTCTATTTATGTTTGTTTTGTTAAAGTGTTGGTGTTTTTGTTTTAATCTATTTTCTTGAGCTTGATGATGAAGTTCAAACTAAAGACTTCTTTGAAGACTTGGTGTTAAGAACTCTAAAGTTCATCTTCTATTGTTAAGATACATGTTGGGTTAAGGCTATTGATATTCCTCTAAAGTCTTGCAAGAGCTCTAGTTAAGATAAAATAAGTTGCATCCATGTTTAAATTTATGCCTTGCATCTCATGTTTATTTTGATGCCATCACTAAACTTTCAAGAGTAAATAAATAAACTTGCATATCATGTTTAAATTCCAAGCTTGCATTCCATGTTTACATTTCAAGTCATCACTTAATCTTAAAAGATAATAATGAGGTTGCATCTCATATTTATTTTATGCTCTCACTTTACCTTATAATGAAGAATAAAACGAAGTGCATAGCATGTTTAAGATTATGTTATCACCTAAATACTCTAGAGCTCAAAGACTTGCCCTAAGTATCTTCCAAGGGAGACTTTAATCAAAAAGGGATGAATGTGTTTGAGTATGATACAATGAACGGTTTGATTTTGTAAAATGTAAAGATGATTTCAGGAAAATGTTGGAAGAATGTTTTATGAGGTCTCAAGGTGTTTAAATAGCTTGGAATGTGTCAAAAATCATGTTTTCTCAAATTCTAGGTTTGGTAATCGATTTATAGTTATGTAATCGATTACCAAGTGGTTTTTCGAAGGGTTTTTGGTTCTAATCGATTACTATACAATGTAATCGATTACCAAGGTTGTTCTTCATGCCCAAGATCCTTAAAGCCTATCAATTACCTATTTGTGTAATCGATTACTCCTATGTTCTTCATTTTCCGAAACGGATTAACCCTAAGTAATCGATTACCATGCTATGTAATCGATTACCCGGTTGTTTGAACCCAGAATAAAATTTAGTCCCTGGTAATCGATTACTGCACATGTAATCGATTTCCAGAACACCTTTTTGCTCATAAAATTATTCCAAGAGAAAGACTAGTAACTCGTGTGTACTTATAACATGATTTGATGCGATTGTGCGTGATGCGTACTTTTGATTTTCTTCATTATTGGCCACTATATAAATTCTGTTTAAGGAGTTAGGATGCGTAAGATTATGTTTGAGTAAATGAGGAACGACTTGACAATTCGGACTAAGTAAATAGAAAGGTTTGAGAACTAAAGTCTTAACACCCTTAGACACGAGAATAATAACTTTTGTTCAGCATAATTGAGTTTAAGGAAGATAGCTCATAATTAATGTTTATGCCTAGGAGACGACCTAGGATCTTAGGCAAAAGACATAACTTAGAAAAGAATCTAAGGTGTAGATCCTAGAATCCTTCATAGTCGAGTATTGATCATGATGATTAATCTATACAATGCTGATTGGATGAGTTAGTGAACATAAATGTTAAAAGAATTATAGGTAATGATCCCTTAAGTGTTATAGAATCCATAATAAAGGTTAGGATAATTGAGTCACAAGTTTAAGACCCATAAGGGCCAAAGCATAAGACACCATGAGGTAGGAAGTGTGATGTGAGAATGAGATCAAGCGAGTGTGCTTGTGTTATGTATGAATGTGTTAGTGACATGAGTTTGATAACATGAGGATTTATGGTGTGTTGTGATGATGATTTTGGTATGTTGTGGACATAATGCATGAGACTATGTGATATAGATGGATCAAAGAAAGCATGTTTTCATGATTGAAAGGTTTATTTGATTGAAGAATTTATGAGACAACATGCATTATGTGAATTATGTGGCATGACTCAAATTTGAGGAAATTCGGAACGTAGTTGTTATGCTGCCGAATTTCCGTCAAATTTGAGCGACATAAGAAAGTTTTAAGATGTTTAATGTGACACAGAGATGTACTTCTCCTGCTCCTGGTGAGGAGAAGGTAAACCGTGAGGGCATCGACATTAGCCTGCCAAAGCGGACAAAGTCGCTAGTCTTAACCCAGTCGATGCGTTTCGAAGAAGGAAAAAGTCCCATGATGGGTGATCCTTAGGCCCCCTCCGTACTCTAGGAGTCGGGATGATGATGATTATGATTATGTTTATGATTCGCTTATCAAGAGGATAAGTAAGAACTAGTGACGAATAGTTAAGGTATGAGCTCATAGCCTAGCTTTAAGGGTGCGGTTACTATTATGATGCTAGTGTCACAAGTATGAGAAAAGGAACGATGTTAAAAAAAAAATTACATGCCACTTATATGATGACTAATTATTGTTCGGTTTGCCTAAAGTATTGTCACATTCTACTATGCTGATACGTGCATTAAGATTCATTATAAAAAACACGGACCTTGGATAAATACTTTTATGAAAATCTCATAATAAACCCATGCATGCTTAACCTTTTCATAATAAACCCAAGGATCCTGGGCATAAACGATGACACTAGGATAGAGGTTTCCTCCTGTGATTCTTTAGCAAGATTCTCACCCCTCTCTCTCTTTCTTTCTATTACGTCTTTAGACATTGATGGCGTCGTTCGTGATCTTCATTGACCCGCCCACTTGGGAGGTGCATTATGACCTCGAGCATCAGTCCTACCACCTCAAAGGTCATTGTGAGGCGCGCATTTTTGTGTACGTGGAATGCCCATTTCTTTCCCCATCTCCAGCTATCGCTCCATCGACTTCACCTTTTGGCGACGACTTGATCTTTGAGAGGATGCGACCCCGAGACGAGCAGGTTGCCGTGCCCGTCCTTCCTCATCGACGCACGCTGCCCCAGTATGTTCCCGTGCTCGAATCAGAGGCCGATCCTTCGAAGGCTCTTCCCTTCGTTCCCTATGGATCTCGTGGAGGTAGCGAGGACACCGCACCCAGCCGAGGCATGCGAGGCGTGTGCGACAGCCGGAGGCGACCCCGTCGTGGAGGCCACATCATCCCCTCGATTCCCATGCCTAGATCTCCACTTCGTTGGGCTACATCCGAAGTCCAGCGGGGCTACATCTCCCCATCAGAGGATCAGCGTCATCAGGAGGTGTAGAGGGAGTAGGTAGTGATAGTTGGGAGTCTTATCCTTAGGGGATTTACCATGTACTTGCTTTTATTTTCCTTTCCGTTTATGTATTTCAATTTCTATGTACTGCAAACTCTGCCCACTAGTATTGGTATGACTCTATATTATTTTTCAGTCATGTACTAAACTAAATATGATTAATGTTATGACGGATGTTTTATGATCAAGATGTTCCTCATTGCTTTTTTTGTCTTGTATGATGCGTTTGCCTTACCTTGCATGATTTAGATGCTCTTCCGCTTTACGTTTCATTTACGTTATACGCAAAGGCTCCCATTTTGTTTTACGCACATGTATTTCAAAAAAATTTACGTATTTTCCGCTAAGTAATTTCGCAAATAAGTTTAAAAGGAAGTAATATCTAATAATTAATCTTAACGCGTCCTAGGCGTGTTAGAGTTAAATATTAGGGTGTTACATTTTGGTATCAGAGCAATTTAATTCTCACGAAGCCTGAGGATCTACCATGCTTTATAGGCATGTTATGGTAGTATGTCATATATAGTGCTTAGCTATTAGAGATAAGCTATAGGATAGACACGATAACCTCCTGCTTGTTTGTGCCATGGTAACTAGCTCATTTAGCTTGGAATATTGAGCCTGATCACCTCAGTGTTTGTTGACTTGTGTGCTTAGGGACCAATGGCACCGCGACAAAATAGGAACGAACGAAGGCGAACAAGGAATGAGACTTCGTGCACGTGCGCGAGATGGCAAGAGTGATGGAGTGAATGTTTGATCGCATGAATCAACGAGGGACGTTGCTCAAGGTCCGCCTCGAGGAGGTGGAATAAGCCCATTTCGGGAGTTCTGCAAGGCTAATACCGACGTTCCATGGAGCCTTGAATCAGGACAAGGCAACGAGTGGATCAAAAACATGGAAAAGATCTACTCGCGTCGCCCTGGAGAAAGGTTATTTTGCTGCCTACATGATGGAAGCCGATGCGGAGTTTTGGTGGACCGGCACCAAAAGGCTACTCGAAGCTACGGGAATTGCTATCAATTGGGAGCTGTTAAGACGTACTTCTATGAGAAGTTTTGGAGCCTGAAGGAACACAAAGGACATAGAGTTCATGCAATTGGTCCAAGGTGGATCGTACTAAAACAAATTTGAGCGACTTAAGAAAGTTTTAAGATGTTTAATGTGACACACGAGACGTACTTCCGCTCCTGAGGAGAAGGTAAAACCGTGAGGGCATCGACATTACCTGCCAAAGCGGACAAAGTTGGTCTTAACCAGTCGATGCATTTTGAAGAAGGAAAAAGTCCCATTATAGGTGATCCTTAGGCCCCTACCCGTCTCTAGGAGTTCATGATGATGATTATGATTATGTTTATGATTCGCTTATCAAGAGGATAAGTAAGAACTAGTGACGAATAGTTAAGGTATGAGCTCATGGCCTAGCTTTAGGGTGCGGTTACTATTATGATGCTAGTGTCACAAGTATGAGAAAGGGAACGATGTTCAAGAAAACTTACATGCCACTTATATGATGACTAATTATTGTTCAATTTGCCTAAAGTATTGTCACATTTTGCTATGCTGCATATGTGCATTAAGATTCATTATAAAAGACATGGACCTTGGATAAATACTTTTATGAAAATCTCATAATAAACCCATGCATGCTTAACCTTTTCATAATAAACCCAAGGTTCCTGGAGGCGTAAACGATGACACTAGGATAGAGGTTTCCCTCCGAGATTCTTTAGCAAGATTCTCACCCCTCTCTTTGTTTCTCTTTCCATTATGTCATCAGACATCGATGGCGTTGTCGTAATCTTCATTGACCCGCCCACTTGGGAGGTGTGCTATGACCCGAGCATCAGTCCTACTACTTCAAGGGTCATTGTGAGGTGCGCGTTTTGTGTACGTAACACCTAACTTTCAACTAATACGCTCGAGTCGCATTCGGAGTTATTAGTGGTTACCTCTTCGTTTCAGAACTTGACTTGGCTTTCTTTAAAATACGAGTACTAAAAATACGACTAAATTTTTCTTTTTGAACCTAAGACTTAAAATGCGAGCCGCGCAGGCGCATAGGACCGACTACTAAACAAGAAACATAACATCCAAGTATACATCACCATAACAGTCATAAATAAACCATAGAATAAACACAACATAACTTGTAGTATTATATTATAATCATAACAAAACAATGATGCCCTTATATATATAAGGACTTCTCAAGATACTAGTTACATCAAGCAAGGTTAACTAACGCGAAACATAATTATAAACGGGCTAAACTAGTCTTCAAGCTTCCATTGCGCCCTTGATTCGATGTGCATAACTCCTATGCCCGTGCTTCAAGGGAAATCACAAACATCCGCATCAATCCCGTCTGAGATGACACAGGGAAAGACAAAAGGGGTGAGAATACTTATACAAGATTCTCAGGAGGGCTCCGACTTTAACACACGTGTCATTGTCGTCGCCCCCAGCCACTTCCGTTTCATTATAAAAAAGGTGTACATGCATAGGTTCAGTTTTAATTTCTCAAATCTTAATATCCGAAGTGGGTTCCTTTTAGCATGAGTCTTCATGGTATGAATGCAGCAGATATTTTATGTATGCATTGTAATACTTGAGCATGACAATACACGTAGATAACACTTATCACTTAATCAAAGCATCAATGAAACATCAACGAAACATATGCATGCGCGTCTTTTACTTTTTCATACTCGAACTCCGTGAGTTCCTTTCATAACTTTTCCATTTTTCCACCCTCGTCATGATCACCAAAATCCACCCAACATGCCGGCCTTCGCGATTTTATCATGGTCACCAAAACTCCTAATCACCTATCGCCTAGGAATGAGCTCATCCTAACTAGCCGTCACTAGATTTATACGGGGTAAAAGAGGGGAATCACATTTCTTTCTTGGATCACCACATACAACCCTTAACTTTGAGAAGTCATAATGGGATCATTTCCTCATTAGCTTATCTCTTTCTTGGATTAACTTGGGAAGTCATAATGGATCATTTCCTCATTAGCTTATTTCTTTCTTGGATCACCCCATACAACCCTTAACTCAAGAAGTCATAATGGGATCATTTCTTCTTTATCATATCCTGAATGCAACATGAGCATGCAACCATAGAACCTCATATAACATATCCTTCATTCATATTTCATATTTTCATGCATTTAAAGCGTAACATACCACATCATCACATCATTATGCCAATTATACACATAACATTTCATGCTTAAGGTATTAACATAATCGCATCATGAATCCTCATAAGCTCATGCTCGTGACATTAACACATTCATACATAACACAAGCATACTCGCTCGGTCTCATTTGACATCACACTTCCTACCTCATGGTGTCTTATGCTTTGGCCCATACGGGTCTTAGACTTGTGTTCCAATTATCCTATCCTTTATTATGGATCCGATCATTACCTATGATTCTTTCTAACGTTTATGTTTACTAACTCATCCAATCGGCATCATATAGATTAAATATCATGATCATTACTTGACTATGGGGGATTCTAGGATCTACTCCTTAGACTCTTTTCTAAGTTCCTTTGCCTAAGATCCTACGTTCAACTCCTAGGCATAAACCCTAATTATGAACCATCTTCCTTAAGCTCGATTATGCTGGAATAAAAGTTATTATTCTTGTGTCTAATGTTTTAAGATTCTGGTTCTGAACCTTTCTAATTATTTATTCCTTACTAACCTTCAAAAATCATTCCTCACTTTGCTCAAACATAAGCTTACGCATTTTAACTCCTCGAAACAGAATTCATCCAGTGGCCAACAAGATAGAAAAAACCAAAAGTATGTATCATGCACAATCGCATGAAATCATGTTATAAATGCATATGAGTTACTAGCCTTTCTCTTGGAATAATTTCAGAAGCAAAAAGGGAATCCTAGTAATCGATTACATGTGCCTGGTAATCGATTACCAAGACTAAATTTCATTTGGGTTCAAAAACAATCGTGTAATCGATTACATAAGGTGGTAATCGATTACTTAGGTTAAATCCATTTTCGAAAAATGAAGAACATCGTAGTAATCGATTACACAATAGGTAATCGATTTCAGGGCTTTAAACCGGTTTGGGCATGAAGACAGCCTTGGTAATCGATTACATTATATGGTAATCGATTACAAGAACCAAAAACCCTTTGAAAAACCAATTCTGGTAATCGTTACATCAGCTGGTAATCGATTACCAGAACCTGGAATTTGAGAAAGCATGATTTTTGACACATTCCAAACTATTTGAACACCTTGAGACCTCATAAAACATTTTTCCAACATTTTCCTGAAATCATCCTTACATTTTACAAAATCAAACCATCATTTCATCATACCAAAACACATCCACTTTTCATGGTTAAAGTTTCCCATTGAAGATACTTAGGGCAAGTCTTTGAGCTCTAGAGTATTTAGGTGATAACATAATCTTAAACATGCTATGCACTTCATTTTATTCTTCATTATAAGGTAAAGTGAGAGCACAAAATAAACATGAGATGCAACCTCATTATTATCTTTCAAGATTAAGTGATGACTTGAAATGTAAACATGGAATGCAAGCTTGGGAATTTAAACATGATAATGCAAGTTCATTTATTTATTCTTGAAAGTTTAGTGATGGCATCAAAATAAACATGAGATGCAAGGCACAAATTTAAACATGGATGCAACTTATTTTATCTTAACTAGAGCTCTTGCAAGACTTTAGAGGAATATCAATAGCCTTAACCCAACATGTATCTTAACAATAGAAGATGAGCTTTAGAGTTCTTAACACCAAGTCTTCAAACAAGTCTTTGGTTTGAACTTCATCATCAAGCTCAAGAAAATGGATTAAAACAAAAACACCAACACTTTAACAAAACAAACATAAATATAACTACTCATATTCTTTATTTTATTGCCCATGGGCTTTAATCTAGAGTAAACTCTTAGAAGCCGACCAACTTTAAGGTTGGCAAGGGTAAGCTTAGAGCTCTTTGAAATCATAGGATTAATTTTCTTAACAAAACTTTTGTGATCTACTTTACATTTTTAGCAAACTTTGTCCAAACCAAGGCAAAAAACTGAAATCCTTCAAAGGAAAAGGAAAAGAAAAACGAAAGTTATAAGCAAGGAAAGAAAGAGACCCAAGCATGTATGGTCCAAGACCAAGTTGTTTCAAGCTTTAGAGGTTTCTCACATGACAACAACAAGTCATTATCTTGAAACCTCATCATCAAGCTCATGTTCTCTTTATAAAAGGGCCTCTTGGCCGAAAATGAAAAAGGAAAAGGAAAAAAGTTTGAAACCAAGAGAAAGCTAGAACTTTTCTTGAAGAACATAAGCAAAAACATTAAAACAAAACCCCTACCTTAAGAAGTCTTGGAGATATGAAAGAAAGCTTGAGTTCTTGATGAAATGGAGAAGGAAAATCCTCTTGAAACTTGGAGGAAGAAATTGGCCAAGTTGAGGGAATTTGAGAGGAAATGAGAGAAAGTGAGGCTTCCCTAAGAAATCACTTGGGATACTTTTAAGGAGGCCTTTTATCATAAGTATTTCCTCTTAGATACAAACACAAAGAAGTTGGAATTCATGATGTTTAAGCAAAGAAATATGAACATAGGAGAGTATCCTGCAAAATTTGAGTTGTGTAAGTTTTCTACTATCTATCGACATGATCCCGATGAAACTTGGAAATGTATCAAGTATGAAGGTGGATTACAAGCGGATATTGAAGCTGTCTAAGACTTTTGGAGTTTAGGGACTATGCAGGCATTAGTGGACAAATGTCGATTGGTGGAGGGATATAATAGGAAGTTAGCAATTTCCAAGTTTGCAAAGGATGACTTTGAGAAGATTGGCACCACAAAGCCAAAGGTTTAGCCTGCATATCCATCAAGAAGGAGATTCCCACCAAACAATAGTAAAGGGAAGCAATAATAACAGCCATAACTATGCCTGAAGTGTGGAAAGAATAACGGGAACCACCGTGTTTAAGGGCAAAATGTTTGTTTTGGCTACGGTAACCAGGACATAGAATTTATGAATGCCCTACCCAAAATCAACGGCCTAGCTCCAGGCCACAACACAAGGGTGCACTTTTACTCTAAAGGCTAAAGAAGCTCTCAATCCACAATTCTGATCTAAGGTAAGTGCAAAATGAATGGTGACATCTTAAATGTGCCATATGATTTAGGTGCTACCCATCCTTCATATCCCATGGCTGTGTACATAAGTTACAACTACTTGTATCTATACTACCCTATGATTTGATGGTCTCCACCTTTGATAAAAGTCTGTTAAAACTAGTCAGGTATGTATAGACCTTCCTTTCCAAATAGATGGGAGAAAATTTGTGTTTGACTTAATATGTCTTCCCTTGTTAGGTTTAGATGTAATTCTAGGTTTAAGCTACTTTCTGTAAGGAATACTTTTACATTTGTCTATAAGTTATTTCATTTTGTTCAGCCTCTACTAAACCTGTAACTTCCATGTGTTTTTATTTAAATTCAATCATGGGACCCACAAAGGTTGAGTAAAGGATATGTTCTCTTCTTGAAAGGTGAGACTAAAGTGAGAAGAAGCTAGGAAGATTTTGGTTAGTAGATACCCTTATGTTTTCCTAGAAGATATTCTAGAATTTCCTCTAAAAAGGGAAATTGAGTTCTCCATTGAATTGGTACCGAACAAGTCCTATTTCCATTTCCCCATATAGAATGTTCCCCTTGAATTAGAGAGTTGAAGCACAGATTGAAGAGCTTTTAAAGAAGATTTATTAGACCAAGTGCTTCCATGGGGACTCCTCCTCTAGTAAAGTAAGGACGGAGGCATGAGGCTGTGTGTTGATTATAGGCAAAACAAGGTAAAGTAAGAACAACTACCCTTTGTCGAGGATTGATGACCTTATGGATCAATTACAAGGGCAACAGTGTTTTTCAAATTGATTTAAGGTAAGATATCATAGATTAGGGTTAAAAGATGAAGATATTACCAAGACAACTTTTAGGACTCATTATGGACATTATGAGTATACTGTAATGTCATTTGGGCTGACTAATGCTCAAGCTGTTTTCATGGATTACATGAATTGGATTTTTAACCTTATTTAGATAAGTTTGGTTTGTTTTTATAGATGACATACTTATTTATTAGAACCAAGGAGGAGCATGCCAAACACCTTAGGATAGTACTTCAAATTCTAATGGAAGGAAACTCTATGCCAAGTTGTCAAATGTGAATTCTGGATGAAAAAGGTCAAATTCCTAAGACATGTGGTGTCACAAGGGGAATTTCAGAAGACTAAGCAAAGTAGAAGAACTACTATGGAAAGGCCGACAGGTTACAAAATTCGAAGTTTTTTGGGTTTAGCTAGATATTAAGGTTTATCAAGGATTTTTCTAGATAGCCTTACCTCTAACAAAGCTGATTAGGAAGAATGCCTCATTCTAATGGACACTAGAATGTGAAAGGAGGTTTCAGGAGTTGAAATAGAGGTACACAATACTAGTGTTGGTCTTGATCCTCATGAACCATTTGAAGTATATTGTGATGCTTCTAGTAAAGGATTAGGATGTGTATTAATACAAAACCAGAATGTAGTTGCCTATGCCTCTCGATAATTAAAACTACATGAGATGAATTACCCAACTCGTGACCTGGAACTCGGAGGAATAGTCTTTGCTTTAAAGATTTGGTGACATTACTTCTATGGAGTAAGATTTGAAGTTTTCTCTAATCATAAGAGTTTAAAGTACCTCTTTTATCAAGAACAAATATGCGACAAAGGAGGTGGATAGAAGTTCCTTAAGGATTATGAGTTCAATTTGAATTATCACCCTGGCAAAGCTAATGTTGTAGCGGATGCATTGCAGGAAGTTTTTAAGCGTGGCATGGATGATGATTAAAAAGGAAGAACTTGTGGAGAGTTTAGAATCTCAATTTAGGAATTTCTATAACTCCCAAAGTATCTCCTTGAACCAGATAAGGGTGACAAATGAATTCAAGGATTTAATTTTGACAACACAACATAAGGACCAGGAATTCCAAGGCACTTTGAACTTAGTTCAGATAGGAAAGTTGAGAGGATTTAATCAGGATAAACAAAGGCTTGGAGATACAAGGGCAAAATATATGTTCCTGCAAGTGATAATCTAGGAAAATAATTTAGGAAGCTCATGAGAGCAACTTCACTATGCACCCTAGGACAAGCAAGATGTATGCAAATCTTAAGAAGATGTTTTGGTGGCCAAAAATGAAGTCAAACATAGCAAATTTTGCTAGGAAATGTTTGACTTGTCAAAAATTAAGATAGAACATCAGAATCCTCAGGAACACTCCAACCTTTAGTCATTGCTGAGTGGAAGTGGGAAAGTGTCTTGATGGACTTTGTGTTGGGATTACCAAGGACATCCTCAGAATATCGATGCCATATGGGTTATAGTTGACCGATTAACTAAGTCTACACACTTTTTACCCATTAGAGCCAACAATCCCTTAGAGAAACTAGCTCACCTATACATTTAAGAGATAGTAACCTGCATGGTGTCCTTCCACTATAGTTTTAGACTTTAGACCCAAGATTTACTTCAAGATTTTGGGGAGCCCTTCAAAAATCATTTTGAACTAAGCTTTGCTTAAGTACTACTTATCATCCTCAAATTGATAGGAGAGAGACAAACCATACAAACCTTGGAGGATATGTTGAGAGCATATGTCCTTGAACAAAAAGGGAGTTGGGATAAATTATTACCAACGGTTGAATTTGCCTATAACAATGGCTACCACACTAGTATTAGCATGGCTCCATATGAAGCTTTGTGTGGTAGAAAATGCCATCTCCCTTATGTTGGTATGATTCAGGAAGAAGCAAAATTGTTAGGCCTGACGTGATCAACCAAACCACTGAACAAATACGAGAATTCAAGGCAAGATTCTCAGCCCAAAGTTGGCAAAAGAGTTATGCTGTAATCGGAGGAAGCCTCTAGCATTCCAAGAGGGAGAACATATATTCTTGAAGGTCACCCCCACCATAGGTATAGGTGTAGCTCTAAAAGTTAAGAAGTTGTCACCACGGTTCATAGGTCCTTTTCAAATCCTTCAATAGTTTGAGCAATGCATATCACATAGCTCTACCTCCTCATTTGTCAAATCTTCATGATGTCTTTCATATATCCAAGCTCAAAAATTATTAGATCCAAGTATGTATTAGAACCTGGATCTCTCCAGTTAAGAGATGACCTTACATTTTGTAACATCCTTCTAAGTACAACCTCATCTTAAGTCATGGCATCGTACTTGAGAGTTGTTACTTATAAATTTGAGGACCTTTTTTAATTATTTATAGCAAGAATTGGTAGAATGTGTAGTAACTAACTCGTGGTTCTATCAAATTACATATATAGCAAGGAAACAAAGTATTTATTTAGTACAAGTCAAGTATAAAATGAAACTTCTATGAGCTTTAGTACATATTTGTTCTTCACTATGTTTACAAACATATACATATAACTACATACAACATAATAAAAACACTAACTACTAAACTCCTAACATCCAAATTTCTTGTGTGTAGTAGCCCCATAATTCCTTGGATCAACCTGGAGACGACACGGAAACACAAAAACATATAGGGGTGAGAATTATACAATTCTAGTAGGGCATTTCCCCAAATACCCAATCATAATGTCATCGTCATTGTCCAGCCACTTTAGTTTATTAAGAAAAAGGTGGTCATGCAATTTATAATAACAGTTCATTTTAAAGTTCCAAATCATACATCTGAAGTGGGTTGTTTTTAAGAATCAATCACTTTACACATTTATCATAAGCTCAAAATCATAGTAAATAATATCAATTAAAATGATTCAATACAATACAAAACGTATATACCAAGGATAGGAAAATTATCTTAATTGCCCTTGATAAATTGAAGAGGAACTCATCTATCTCTATTTTCCCTCTACAAGTCGAAAGGATCTCATCTCTCCTATTGACCTCGAAGTCAAAAGGATCTCACCGCTCCCTATTTACCTTCAACAAGTCAAAGGATCTCAGGTTTCATTATTTGACCTTGAAAAGTCAAAGAGATCTCATGTTTCTTTTGGCTATAGAACTTAATTCAATATATCATTCACTTTTCTTTTTCCAATGCATGCATAAAATACATACAGGTATTCATTCAAAATGTGATTGTCATTTGTGTCTCATAAATCAATCTTTAAATTGTCTAGCATGCATTCATGTGTCACAAGTCACATAGCCACATAG
The DNA here is from genome assembly GCA_030441495.1 of Dalbergia oliveri. Lineage (NCBI taxonomy): Eukaryota > Viridiplantae > Streptophyta > Magnoliopsida > Fabales > Fabaceae > Dalbergia > Dalbergia oliveri. The sequence goes on along the minus strand of JAMLFY010000003.1, from coordinate 28,872,905 downwards.
TTAACATCAAGTATTCATGTCATACTAGAACCAAAATGCCATTACTTCATCAATTCAAAGCATTGTTGCATTACCAGCATAGCAGATTTTGCATGTTCATAGCACAATTTATTTGCATATCAAACAATCCATTAAGAGACTATAAAAATTCTCAAGAACACTTCAATGTGTCAACAAGTTTCATAAAAATTTCAGAGGAAAAGGAGTTCTCTAACTATGTTAAAAAAATTAGACAAATTAAATGGTCAAGACCACTTAGCCTAGTAGAACCCAAAAGTCATAATTTTTAACCCTACCAAATGATTGAATTAATTCAAAATAAAAAATCAAAATTGAACATCAAGATGTTTTCAACACTATGTAAAAATTTCAAAGGAAAAATCAATCATTTGCTCTGTTAAAAAAATTAGCAAAATTCAGGCTTCAGACTAGAAATTCAAATAGCACATATATAGTCTTGGTTCATGATCTTTTTCAGGAAGTTAGAGCCTTTATCATGCTCCATGAAAATTCTCAATGTTGCCTTAGGATATTAGCTTCAAATATAATTTTTATAGCTCATGAACATATCCACAACTACACTAAAAAATTCATGAACAAATACTGCCTGTAAAAACCGAAAATCCAGCAACATGACTCAAAATCTCTTTTCACAAAAATGATTTTTAACATCATCCAAACACACCACCAAAATTCATACATTCATATCCATGTATTGTTAACCAATACCATCAAAAATTTCAGACCTAACTTTATCAGAAATCATTAGAATAAATTTGAAAAGAAAAGGCAAAGAAAACCCTACTTTGCAATCTTTAGAGCTTTATACTTCAAAGATGTTCCAAGGATTTTCTCTTCACTTCAAGGACTCCCAATCAAACTCCAAAACTTCCTTAGGCAGTGAGGAAGTGATATGTCAAGGTGAGGATTGATGGGAATTTAAATTTTAATCAGTTAGTTTTGTAGGTATTGATGAGTAGAACAAGTTTTGTGAAGAGAGTTTGTGGTTTTATCAAGTCTAGGCTAGGAAAATGGATTTTTGAATCAAGTTTTAAGCTCTTGAGAGAAATAAAAATGGAGGTTTCTGGTCACTCTTGTTCATGACCAAGAATTGCATTTTTGGAGAGATAAGGTTGTTGTATTATATTTATCTAAACTTAGCTTTAGATATTATGTCACATAAATGCATAATTCTTTAAAAGAAAGAAAAGATGGATGGCTAGGATTTAATCTTGTAAATCAAGATTAAATCTTAGCCTTTCACTAAGTCAAAATGGATAAACATTATCCTTTTATAAAGATTAAACTATCTTTCGTGTTAGAAATCGCACACCAAAATTTTACTGAATTGGTAAACACCATACCCATTAAACCGATATTACCCGAAAATTAAATTCAGGTATAAAATTCTCTTTTCTAACTATTTCTAACCTCAACTTCTTTCTTAGTCACAAGTATTTCCTAGTCCCAATTCTAAGGTTTCAGCTGTCCTGGTGGATTTATGGGGCCCGCAAGTTACTATTCATATTTTTTTTATTTACAAATCCGTTGGATCGTCCTCATCATTATTGAAACTGTCAGATTTTTGAAATTATGACTAATAAAGCTCAAATTAATTTTTAAATAATTTTTAGAGTGTTACACATTTCAAGTACCTCCGAATTAGATAATTGGAAGAGAAACTAAACGCTTAGGAATAAATCTGTGCCATTGGTGAAAGTGGTTTGGGGAAAGCCAAGAAAATGAAGAATATACTTGGGAGCTAGAATCTGATATGAAGAAGAATTATCAGAACTATTTAGGTATGAAATTTTGACGATAAAATTTTTCTTAAGGGGGGTGGTAATGTAACATCCTAGAGTTATTTAGAAATTAATTTAAGCTTTATTAACTAGAATTTTAATATTTTGATAGATCTAGTGATAATAAGGATGACCTAGACGAGTAAAAAAAATTAAAAAATTTAAAAAAAGAAAAATGAATACTAACCTTGTGAGCCCCATAGGCCCATCGAGATACAAACTCTAGAACCTATTAAGGTGCCCAGGACTGAGGTATGATAGGATGAAGGTTAGAGATGCTTTGAAATTAAATTCTAGACTCAGAATTAATTTAGGGAGGATTATTTTCCTCAGGATGGTATTCTACCTATTAGGTGAAATATCATGTGCAATTTTAATCCTAAAGGCAGTTGCTCTCTAAATTTAAGTGGATCAATTATGTTAAGTTAAATGGATGACATAGATTAAAATTTATCAAGTAAGTTTTAATCACTTGGGTGACATAGATCAAAATTTCATGCAAGTTCTTATACTGTATGAAATTTTAGTGTAAATTTTCTACCGTCTTTAACAAGTGTATGGCTAGGATTTGGCCACACGATTGCCTTTATCAGGGGCCAATGAAAGCAATCCAAAATTACAAGATTTATCTTTAAGAAAATTTTTATATACTAGATAATTATGTATACATTATCTTTTAAAAAAAATTACAAAACTTATCTTTTTTTTCTCTTGAAGTCCTGGCAACTTCTTCAGCTTTCTCCATTCTCTTCTTCCTTACAACCCCATAACCTTACAACCAAACCTTAAGTTACAATATCAAACATCCATAGGTTCTAGCACAAACACAAACTCACCTCTTAAGAACTTGGATCAACGTCCTTTAAAGACTCCTTATCTCACTTCACCATCAATAAACTCTGTTGTGTTGGCTGTCTAGAAGAGGACTTGAGTGGATTGAATCAAAGATTGGGTGTAAAGCTTTTGAAGAGAACCAAGAACAACAGCAAGAACACATAAGTGATAAGCGGGCTTTATTCATTCACTTTTCTTTCAAATTTATTCTGGAAATTTCTGATTTGATTGAGCTTGATATTTTTAGTTTTATTGGTTGATAACATATGAATATTGATGTATGAATTTTGGTAGAAAGTTTTGATGATGTTAGAAAATCACTTTTTCTCAAAATATGTTTGAACTATGTTGCTGGAAATCCCAATTTTAAGTAGGCAGGTGAATTTATTCGAATTTTTAAACAAGTTAGAGACTTTAGATTGAGCTAAAAAATTTATGGGATGTAGCTAACATGTTGAGGTATCTCCAGTGAAAGTTTTTGAGGCATTCTGGGCACTTTTTCTATATTTAAAAATTCAAGAACCAAAGTAGTCAAGGTTGCTACCTGCACAGTCCATTCTGAAGTAGTAAATTTCTATAATTTTTTTAACATAGTTAAGAATGATTCTTGTTCTAAATTTTTACAAGATATTGAGGACATATTCCATCTCTAATTGTTTTTATGAAGTTCTTGGTTCATTGATAGGGTAGAAAAATTGAGATTTTTGGTTGTTAGCTGAATTGTAGTTTGACCTCCAAATTTGTGGAATTTTATTAACATAGTTAGAGACCTTATTATGCTTTGAAATTTTTATAGGATTGTATAGACTTGTTGTACTAACTATGAAAATTTAGTTTGCTTTGTTTTGTGAGATTTGATAGCTAATCCATAATTTTCTTTAGACTTGAAATTCTGGACAACATGCTGAATTGTTGAATCTATAGTGAAATATTAAAGATTTGATCTCATTTATATTATATGCATCTATCGATGATGTTAGACGCATCTAAATATGAATACTTATTACAATTGCTTATATGTGAAAGATAGCATAAAATGTTGTTTCTTGGGCTGAAGAAGTAAATTTGGTTGTCAGGGAAAGTAAACCTGACTACCCTTGAATTGAGTTGGAAAGTAAACCTAACTAGGAATAAATCTGTGTGAGAATTGGAGAAAGTAAATCTAATGATCATGTATACGAATGAGCTCAGTCTTGAAAAATAGTCTATTACCCAAGAAATGGAACAAACCACCATAGTCAAGGGCCAAGACAGTTAAAGTAGCAATTGTTTTAAGTTATTCTTTATGCTATGTGCTATGAGAATGAGTTTTATTATCCAGTTGAGATCAGACTTATGTGTTAAGTTGACATCACAACTTCTAACAATGATGATTGCATAAAATGAACCTTCTTCAGATTAAGATTTTATAAACTAAGATATCCATTATTAATTATGTTCCTTGCATGCAATATTTTTATAATCAAACCAAGGCGCTAAGGTAGATAATGATGACATTTATATGTGTATGGGAGTACCTTGCTGAGCATTTTAGAATCCTCATCCCTATGTGTGTTCCATGTCTACCTCAAATCCAGCAGATGGCGTGCATTAGAGGATATAGTGATACACTGTAGCTGAGTTGTCCATGCTATGTTGGGATTAGAAGCCCAGAATACCTGCTTTAACTCAGTAGATTTGATTTAGAGAAACTATTTTGTGTCTATACTATTGAATGTTTTGCGTTTTATTTAGATCAAGTTCTGTTGTGTATTTTGATATATGTACTCTAGCTAATAAATGATTGTACATTATACAGGTATACTGAAAGGCATGACTGCCTATTTGTAAATAAATAAATTATTGTTATGATGAATAAATGTAATATGAAGTACCACACTTTGGTAAGGGGGTGTTACAGAGAGCTTAGTACGACACTTAACTCTTCTACCAAATTTTGCGTCGTTGCCAGGGATATTAGTGCTAATAGGCTAGATATACCTACATATTTGAGCATCCTTGCATTCATCATATTTTTTCACTTTTTCAGTCATTTACGGTGTTTCTGCTAAAAATAGGTGCTGTCCTATTAAATCATCTCAGTTTCCATGAAACTTGGTATCCCAAGTATTTTGGGCATTCTAAGAAGACTCACTTTAATGAGGCCCACCGTATTTTTGCCAAATTCTACCATTTAGACCACTTTTTCAATTTATTTTGATTTTTCTTACATTTCTTCATATTTTCATGCTTGTTTTTTCTTTTGTTTTTGCATCCCATTATCCCCCAATACCTTGCATAGCTTTTCATTGGTTATTTTATGTCATTTTAGAGTAGCTTTTTGTTTCCTATTGCATTTTCTTTTATTTTACTCACTTCCACTTGAGCTAACATGAGCACTAACCCTTATTTAGCTTCCAAGAGTATGGTTCTTATGGTTTTGTAGACAATAGAGCAGTGAATAATCCTTACCAAGGATTGGAGGAAATTGGATGAGATAAAGTGCTTCCTAAAGCAATGTGTCAAGAGAATGCAAATCTAACAATCATGTTTTGAGCCACAACCACTCCCATATACACCAACCACCACCACCACTTCAAACATATCTTGAACCAAACCCAACATGTACCCATATCATGAGCCTTACCAAGACCCCTACCAATAGCCATATTATGGGCCACCATCCCTAGACACACCCCATACCCACCATGTTACCCACATTCCTTCCATCAACCACCCCAATGCACATACAATCTACCTCAACCATCATCGAACCATCAACCCAAAGAGTTGTGGAACCAATTGTTAGGCTTCGTGCTGATTTAGAGGACTATAAAGCCTTTTTATCCTAACCTCTAATCCCATATGAAGAGCCAATTGTTGAGAAGCCACTATCAGAGCCAAGCTTAGAGGATAGATGTTTTGAATTCTAGCATGACTAAAGAGTTGATGGAGTCATCATTTGATGAGAGCTATTATATTTTGGAGCAACTTGTTGAGATTCCATAAGAGACCTTGGTTGAGGAAATAATAGAGGGTTCTAATGAGGAGTCTAATATAGAGATTGTCTATGAGGAGTCCACCTAAGCCAACTGGGCACATACCATCACCTACAATCTCCACGCTTATGGATGAACCAATGAAAGTAGAGTATGAAGATCCATTGTGTGATTTGTACCCCGCTCCTCTAATGTAGCACTAGATAATTTGATGGGATTTGTATGTCATGACTATTGTGGTATAATTTATGTATGGCATGCTAGGAAATTTAAGCCTATATACGGGGTGAACCTTTCACTTTAGAGCGTAATAATGAGATTGACATGCCAGGTGGAGCCTGGGTGTCGTCTCATGCAAAGATGTTGTTGTTGATGTGAAGTGGGATTTCTCTCTACCTACAATTAAGCCAAAGATGGATGGTTGGGGCCTGTCACATGTTCCTATTTTTGGGCCACATGAGTATTGTAACGCCTCTAATTTTTCTGGATTGAATGCAAATGACCAAAATGCCCTAAGGTTATTTTTACTAGAATTTAAGGACAGTTGACCCGGCGTCCTCGAATGGGTCACTCAATGTTTGAAGGGATTGTATCTGTTACAATTGATATTCGAGGTGAAAATTTCATTTTGAAACTTTCGGCTCAAAATGACCAAAATACCCCTTGTGTTCTACACAGGTAAAAGGTGTCGTTTGAGCCTTGAATTTTTCCAGGAAGTTTAGAATGATGTTTTTGAGTGATATTTGATGTTTATTTGGGCCCTTCGTCCCGGGCAGTTTTAGTGCAAAATTACCATTTTGCCCCTAGAACAGTGTAATGAGCCTAATGACGCAATTAAGCAAACCTAAGCAATATTAGGCTCTAATCGAAGATTAATTTATTTCTAATTAATCTAGAGTCAAAATAATTTATTAAGGTTAATTAGAACCTAAGATTGCTTAGTTAAACTCTAATTACATTCTTTAATTCAAGATTCCTAGTCATGGAATCTTGAATAGTATTTTCTCTTCCAATTCCTTAAATTAAGGAATTGTGCCATACCTCATTTGACTAAAAAATGAATTTAATTTGTTAATCTAGTATAACCACTCCCTAATCAAGTCTTGAACAACCTTAATTACCCAATTACCTCACCTAAACACTTTCTTACAACTCCTAACCAAAACCTTAATCAAAGAAACACCTAAACACATCACTAAAACACAATTACATGAACAAATTAATCCCCCTTTTTGCTGCCCAATCTGGCCAAATGCATGGCCTAGGAGAAGTGCCACATGTTGTTTGATTTATCACTCAAGAGCCATGCCTAGGCCATACCTCAAATCATACCTCACCATGCTTTCAACCATGCTTTGCCCATGCCTTTGCCCATACCAATCAAGAGATATTTTCCTCCCCCAAATGGTCAAGAGGCGTCGGCCATCCCCAAGGAAGCCTCCATGTTGCCAAAATTCTATAAATACCAAGCCTTGAAGAACCTTGGTACACTTTAGATCATTTGTTAAGTTTAGTTGTCTTTATTTTCTTGCTTTTCTCTCAAGTTCTCTTCATCTTCTTCATCTTCTTCTTCCCTCAAAGAACCTTGCCACCACCACAAACCACCACAAACTACCACTACCTCACCTTAAACCATCTCCTAAACACTCAAACTTTCCATTCCCAAGCTTAGAAACTCAAGGAAAAATCATCTCCTTGAGTTTCCCCTTTGGCCAAACACATCCCACATCCAAGAGGAGATTTTGTCTTCTCAACTCTTCAAGAATCAAGCTTTCTTTCTTCCATTCCAAAGACTTCCTTAGGTAGGGGTTGTTTTAAAGTTTTACTTGTTTTCTTCAAGAAAAGTTCTAGTTTTCTCTTGGATCAAAACTCTTCTTTCTTCCTTTTTCCTTTTCGGCCATGAGGCCTTTCTTGAGAAAACTTTAGCTTGATGATGAGGTTTCAAGATAATGACTTGTTGTTGTCATGTGAGAAACCTCTAAAGCTTGAAACAACTTGGTCTTGGACCATACATGCCTGTGTTTTTCTTTCTTTTCCTTGCTCATGCTTTCGAATTTCCTTTCCTTTCTTCCTCAAAGGTTTTTTTCTTTCCTTTCTTGATGATTCCCTTTGTGCCTTTGTTTGAACAAGTTTTGCTAAAAATGTAAAGTAGATCACAAAAGTTTTGATAAAGAAAATTAATCCTAAGTTTTCAAATAGCTTTAAGCTTACCCTTGCCAACCTTAAAGTTGGTCGGCCGTTCTAAGAGTTTTACTCTAGATTGAAGCCCATGAGCAATAAAATAAAGAATATGACTTAGTTCTTATGTGTTTTATTTAGACAAAGTGATGAGCTTTGTGTCTATTTTCTTGAGCTTGATGATGAAGTTCAAAACCAAAGGCTTCTTTGAAGTCTTGGTGCTAAGAACTCTAAAGCTCACTTTATGTTGTTAAGATGCATATTGGGTTAAGGTTGTAATGTTCCTTTAAAGTCTTGTAAGAGCTCTAGTTAAGATAAAATGAGTTGCACACATGTTTAGGTTTATGCCTTGCATAGCATGTTTATTTTGATGCCATCACTAAGTCTCAAGAATAATTAAATGGACTTGCATTATCATGTTTAAATTTCAAGCTTGCATTTCATGTTTATATTTCAAGTCATCACTTAATCTTTAAAGATAATAATAAGGTTGCATCTCATATTTATTTTATGCTCTCACTTTACTTTCTAATGAAGAATAAAATGAGTGCATATCATGTTTAAGTTTATGTCATCACTTAAGCCTCCTAGAGCTCAAAGACTTGCCCAAGTATCTTGCATAAAATTTTAGAAATGGAGGCATTTCAAGGATGCCATTTCGGCCTTGTGGTGATGATGATGGACTTGGATGAGTTCATCTAATCATAAGTGTCCATAGTCTAAGTCTTGGAATTTTTCTAAGCTTAGATGTATTTAAGGAACTTTATGAACCAAGTTTTATGTTTTAAATCCATTCCTTGAGCTAAAAATAGCTACTGACCTAGTGCTCTTTCATGTGATTTTAATGAGATTAATTGGTTTCTAAAAGAGTTTTGAGTTCCTAAAGATTCCAAGAGAAACTAGTAACTTGTATGCATTTAAATTCATGAGATTTCATGATTTTATGGGCTTTACATTTCGTTCTGCCCTTTATGTTTGGCCACTGCATAATTCTGTTTTATGGTGTTAAAATGTGTAAAATTATGTTTGAGTGAAGCAAGGATCGATTTAGAAGTTAGAAAGAACAAGTAACTTAAAAGGATTAAAATGAGAATTCTAGAACACTTAATGCACAAATATGCAAACCTGTTCCAGCATAATTAATTCAAGTATAAATGGTTCATAATCAGTAAGATATGCATAAAAACCTTCTTAAATGATTAGATATTAATTACCAAGCTTAAGGTGGTGTTAAGGACTTAAAATGAGAATTCTAGCACACTTAGACATGGTAAAATGTAATTCTGTCCAGCATAGTTAGATGGAGGAAAAATAACTTATAACTTAGTAAATATGCCTAGGAATCCCTCATATTTGTTTTAAATTTATCCTGGAGCCTTAGGCGAAGACGGATCTTAAAAAGGGTTTAAATGGAAATTCTAGAACCCGTAATCATGGGTAAATTTTCTGCCCAAATTACATAATGCTATTTGGAATTTTTAGTATGCCTAAGACTTAGTGAGAATTATAGGTAATGATCCCTTAGTTGTTATAAAAATCTTTAATAAAGGTTAAAGTAACCTTAACACAAGTTTAAGACCCCTAGCTGGGCCAAAGCATAAGATACCATGAGATAGGAGGTGCGATGTGAGCATGAAATCGAGTGAGCATATTCTTGATGATGTGATTATGTCAACATTTTGAGCATGAAACTCTATGCATAATTGCGTGTTGATGTGATGAAGTGTTATACCATGATTTTCATGCATGAGTTTTGAACATGAATGAGTTAGAAGAATATGCTCATGTGAACTGACACCTTTAATCGAGAGTTTTATAAGAGTTATGCATGTGATTGAGACATTGTAACATCCTAGTTTTCTTTAGATATTAATTGAGGAAAACTTAATTAAATATTAGAATTCTGACAGGAACAATTGTGATGAGAATGACTCCATGAGCACCAAAAAAAAAATGTGAATAGTACTTGCCGGCCACTACAACACGGAACTGGGATTCAGGACCCAGAAGTACCGAAGTTAAGAAAATATGAGAATAAGATTAGGAATGTGTGGGAACGATAATTTTATACCTAGAATTAATTTAAGAGTAATATTGGTTAGTATTGCGTTTACCGTTCGGTAGATTTCGGTGTGTGGTTTTTAACACCGAAAGACATTTCCATCACTACAACTAAATAATATCCCCAAATTAAGACAAGTGGAAGGCTAGGATTCAATCTTGGAATCCAAGATCAAATCCTAGCCATCCATCATAGCCTAGTCACCAAGTCATCATGATTTTTAACAAATATCTTACCTTGCATTTATTACAAGCCTAATCACTTGATCTTCTTAACCAAGCTAAGCATAAACTCGGCCTTGCAAGGAGAAACCAGAGGAAGAAGTGCCTCCATAGCCAAGAGCTTCATCTTGTGTTCATCTCACAAAAACCCTAGTTTAGAATCATCAAAACCCAAATCTTCCTTCACAAAAATTGATCTACACTTCCACCTCTACAATTATAACCGATTGAAATTTCAAGAACCCCATCCTTCTTGCACATCCATCAGTGATCAGAGGAGGGTTTGAGGTTGTGTGGGGAGTTTTGGTTGTGAAGAAATCACAACTTGAAACAAGCTAGAGATAGAGACTTGCTGCACCTTCAAGTGTAGGGTTTTCTGCTGCCTTTTTGTGGAATTTTTCAATTCTGTTTTGGCTTGCCCTAATTCCAAAAATTTTGATGATTCTGATGGTTAACATATTGATATTGATGTATGAATTTTTGTGTTGGGTTTGGATGGTTTTAAAATGGGTTTTCTCTCAAGTGAAATTGGAACTAGGTTGCTGGACTGAATTCTGCTGTAATCAGAATTTCTCACGAATTTTCTGGAAAATTTGTGGGTGGTTTCATGAGCCATGAAAATTATATGTTGTAGTTAAGCCCTTAAACTAAATACACGAATTTTCCTGGGGTTTAATTTTAAGGTTTGATGCCTCAAAAAAATTAGGAACCGAATTGTAACTGTTGCTGTCTAAATTGTTGAGACTGAAGTAACAAACTTGCCCAATTTTTAATCATAGCAATTGATTGAGAAAGCTCCTGAAATTTTTACACAAGACTAATAACATGTTGAAATACCTCTGTGAATTTTCTTGTACCTTGATTCCATCGAATTCTAGGGTTAAATATTCTGAAAACACAAGTCTGGACCATGAATCTGTGACTTCTGACCACCAGATTTGCCTATTTTATTGAAGTAGTTATATAACTCTGATTGCCCTGAAATTTTTACAGGTTGTTTTAGACACATTGAAGTGTCATGTGAAATTTTCCTTCAGGGTGGAATGATTGTTTGGCATGGTAACCAATTGTTGTGCCTAGAACTTCAATTCTGCCAGAATAATGAGATGTGGAAATGGCTGAAATCTTATGTTAGTATGTGCATATCTTACTGTGTATATTTGAGACATATGGGAAAACAGAAACAAGGCTTAGAAAGAGTTGAGAGGGAAGGCAAAAAGAAGGACTTCCCTAGAAAAGTTGTGAGTCGATAGACGTGTCGGCTAGGCATAGACCTGAGTGATCTGGAAATGGAAAAAAATGAAGTTCGGTGATCTCAATAGGAATGAGCTCATGTCCTAGCGTCTATGGTCCTCTGTGAAATTGTGAATTGTGAATGTATCTCTAGAATAAGCCTTCCCTATGTTGAGAAAATTGAGAAAGACATGAGAAATGGAGTTTATGATTGTGCATATTATTGCTTGATTGATTATTGTGATACTATCCTTAGTTCCCGCCACGAGTTCTCTAGACTTTTGTGTATGCGTTTGTATGAATATTGTATATGCATGAATTGCTTATCCCTACTGTGTATAGTATATGGGAAACTACCCTCCTGAGAATTTTATATTATTCTCACCCTGAGTTGTATGTATTTTATTGTAATTCGCAGATGTCGTCCCTAGTGTTTTTCTATCGTCGCCACGTGGGTGTGCAATATGATTAGCATTGCAGACTCATGTACGCCGTTGGTTATTCCAGTTTCGGATCTATATGTTCTTTGATCGCTCCTTCAGTACCTCGGTCTTCGCGGACTTCGACCCCGCTTTCCTTATGACGGTGTGCCCTTCACATGGCCCATCCTAGTGTTTGAGATCCCCTCGCTCCACCCGTGTATCAAGCCGAGACGCCCCGTTTCGTCATCCTCCTCATCTGACTCAGATCCTCTGAGGACCCCGGTGCCCGGTGGTGGAGAGGTCATCGCTCGATGGCCAATGGTTTCCTGACGAGGAATAGAGGCCTCTAGAAACGGATGCATTGTACATAGACATAGGATAGTGTTAGGACCTTACCTACCTAGAGCTTGATGTACTTTTAGTTTTCTTTTGCTCTGTTGTATATGTGCATATGCTATTTTGTCGCGGGGTGTTTGAGTAGGTTAGGTATCAGGTAGGGGGATTAGCCCAATTCGCATAAGTCCTGTACTTTTGGGTCACTTTGTTAGTCTTGCCCTTATGATGTATATGTATATAGTGACTGCGACATATACCCCTATATGTAAATCTCGTTATCATGGTATATGTATTGCGACATTTCGTGTCATTGATTATTTCAACTAGTATAGGTCCCAAACTTACCAGGTAATCTCTACTAATTACTATGTCCATACTTGAGTAAATGTGGTAATTTGGAGGGTGTTCCAGAGATTATGTGGCATGACTCAAATTTGAGGAAGTTCGGATGTAGCGTCATGTGAAATTTCTGTCAAATTTGAGGGACTTAAAGAAAGTTTTGAAAATAAGATGTTGAATGTGACACAGAGACGTACTCTCTTGTCCTTGAGGAAGGCAAACCGTGAGGGCATAGACATTAGCCTGCCAAGCGGACAAGTCGTGGTCTTAACCAGTTGATGCATTTCGAAGAAGGAAAAAGTCCCATGATGGGTGATCCTTAGGTCCCCCTACCCGTACTCTGGAGTCGGGATTATTATGATGATTATGAATATGATTATGATTATGATTCGCTTATCAAGAGGATAAGTAAGAACTAGTGACGACTAGTTAAGGTATGAGCTCATAGCCTAGTTTAAGGGTGCGGTTACTATTATGATGTTGGTGTCACAAGAATGAGAAGGAAAACAATGCTCAAAGAGAAGTTACTTGCCACTTATATGATGATTGATTATTGTTTGGTTTGCCTAAAGTATTGCCATGCATCCATGTTCTGCTATGCTGCATACATGCATTAAGAATCATTATAAAGGACAGACCTTGGATAATCTCTCCGAAACCTCATAATGAACCCTTGCATGTTTAACCTTTTTATAATAAACCCAAGGTTCCTGGGAGCGTAAACGATGACATTAGATAGAGGTTCCCTATGAGATTCTTTAGCAAGATCTCACCCTCTGTTTCTTTTTCCGTTGCGTCTCCAGGGCTGCGATGACGTAGTTCGTGATTTTTGTTGATCATCATGTGGGAGCTGCACTACGATCCGGATCATCAGTCCTACCACTTCGAGGTCGTTGTGCCATACTTATTTTTGCATACATGGGACGCCCATTTGCCTTCCTAGTCTCCAGTTTCGCTTCACCCCGACCTCCCCCTATGGTGATGACATGATTTTTGAGAGGACGCGACCAGGAACGCGGATCGTCACGCTCGCCCCATCTAGCGATTGAGGTTACCCCGACACGTGCCTCCCCAGAGACATTCGAGATAACCCGTCAGAGGATCCCCTTTCTCATCCTTTTCAAGGGTTCTGCCCCCTCCTACCCATGGACCTCAGGATGGTGGCGGGGAGAGGTGACGCAGCGGAGGTTAGCACGACGTCTAGAGATGCACCCACGCCGTGGAGGGCATGTCCGCCCACCCTTCCGTCTCCATGCATCCGAGGACTTGCCAGTTCATTGGGTATGTGCCACCGAGGGACAAGGAAGAGCGTCATCCATAGTTTGAGGGAGGGAGTAGTCCTAGCTTGGGAGTATCTTTTAAAGCGTTTCATGTATTCGTTGTTATGTTTCTTATTTACGTTGTTGTACTAAACTCTCCCACTGTATGGGTAAGACTCTATGTTATATTTCCATTGTTGTACTAAACTATAAGATTAAATATTATGATGTTTGTCTCCATAATTGAAGTGTTCCTTATTACTTTGTTTGGATGTGATTTATTTATTCTTTCACTACACGTTTCATTTATGTTATACGCAAAGGCTCGTACTTGGTTTTACATGTTTCCTTTCAAAAAAAATTTACCTGTATTTCCGTAAGTAATTTTATAAATGATGTTTAAAGGGAAGTAATAACTAATATTTAATCTTGATACGTCCTAGGCGTGTTGGGTTACATATTAGGGTGTTACAAGTATGTTATCTTAGATAATGATGTTCAGCTCTTAAACTTATGTGGAGGATCTGCAAAGCACCAAGTAGCCAATTCTTGGGGGCTAGATTGTGGGAGATGCAATCAGTGGAAGCCTTCTTGTGGGATTCACATCCCTCCCTACTTGAAGTGCACTGTTGTTAGGATGTTAGGACCTTGAAAAGTCCCAATGCCGAGAGTGCACTGAGTATTGCAATACTTGGGTCCAAGAAGCTAAATGGGTTCAAGACCCATGATGTGGTTTACATGATATGGGATCCTGGTGGAGGTTAGGAATACAAACCTTGGGGGAATTCTTAGAGCGTCAAGCATAAGTCACCATAAGGGAGTTCTCATCACCTTTTTTTCTTTTAGTTTTCTGTCTTTAATTTTCAATAAAGCATGCTTAGTGTAGGATTTCACATGGTACTAGTTTTAGGTTGTTAGTTGTTTTTTAGTTGTGTTGTATGCCATTCCATTGATGCTATTGAGGATTACTTACTTGGCTTTTAGCACATTTGACATTTTTCCTAACTTGCTTGACTATGAATTGTGCTTTGTGTAATGCATACTTGGTAATTTGCTCTTCATTGCATGGATTGAGTATATGGACATAACCCTTAGTTGAGTTTTTGAGCCTTTCATGGATGGATATGTTGCATGTCATTCTTATTTTATTTTTCTGTGTGTTCTCATTAGTTATGCATTCTAGAACTTGCCTTTTGTCTTTCTTGAAGCTTTGTCATTAGCATGTGCATGTATTAAGATGATAGAGGCATTTTTCTTATTTTTAGCTACTTGACCTCATGGCCAACCTTCCATATTGCCCTTGTTTGCACCTACTTTGAGCCTTAATGACCACTCTTTGTTTTAGCACCCTATAAGCCTAAGTGGAAAATAATGAAATTAAACCTGTAGGCTTAGGAGAGCATATGTTCATCCTCCATATGTGTTTGAGCATAAGTGTGGGGGTTTGCATGAGGACATGCATTGTTTTAAGTGTAGGAGAGTGAATGATCTTGTAAAGAGAAGCTCCAAAAGGAAAGCGTGGCAATAAAGGTGCATAAATATGCATAAGAAAACCAAAAAAAAATCAAAAGAATAAAAAAAATGAAAAGAAAGAAAAGAAAATTTTGCAAAAGGAAAGTGGTTGTGAATAAAAATTTGTGGGGAATTGGTCAAGTTATGGGAAATGAGGCTTGTTTGAGTGTTTTCTTTGGAAATTTCACTTCTTGCATCTCTATTTGTGCATATGCATTTGCTCTCTTAGCCTTTGATTTAACTTTGCTTGGCCTTTTTGATATTTCCTACCCTCACCCAAGCCCTATTACAACCTTGAATAAGCCTTCTTGATTTATTTATGCATGTGTATGACTAGTGGAGAGTGAGATGACTTGCAAGCCTATGGTAATGCATTTCCATTTGAGAAGTTTTGAGCATCAAAATCTAATCCAAAACACTTGGAGAGACTTGAGTGGTAAACACTAGCCTTGTAAGGTCCCATGTCCTTGATCCTTGCATGTTATGAGTGAAATTTACCTTATTTGCTTTTAAGCATAAGTCCTGCTTGGAAGGATTTGGTGTTTGATGGTGTGTTTTTGGCCTTTATGCTTGTTTCCTCATAGTTCATTAGAATTGGAATTTTATTTGTTTTCTTTGTTTTGTGTCAAGTTTAGGATTTGTAAGTCGTTACTAGTTGGCTTCCGAATGGTTTGCTTTGACACATTGACCATTGCTTGATTGTCGGCCTTGCATGAGGACATGCAAGAAGCTAAGTGTGGGGGAGTGGTAAGTATGCATTTATATATATTGTACTCTATTCTTAGTGTCCTAGCTCTCTTTTATGCTTAATTGTATGCATTTGCATCATATTTGAGTTTGGACATTGATTTGAGCATTAATGAGAATTTTCTGCATAATTGCACTTATGGAACTGTTTTGTAATTTTGTGCTTAACTAGAGTTGTAGACCTTTAAAACTTATTATCTTTATCTTGTAGGAAAGCTAAGAGGATTATCTACAACTTTCATGAAGAGCTCAAAAGCTGGATAAAAAAGATAGCTGGTCAAAATAAGCCCAAAATTTAAACTGAGGTGCTGAATTTCCAAATTGGGTATGCTTCAATAATCATGGAAAATCTATCTCATCTGGTGTCCAAACTAGGAAATAATGTGTCCATTTTTAAAAGAAGAAAAAGAGCTAATTTGGTTATTTCAGGGGTCAAAACTTGATAAAACTTGCTGCAATGAGCCAGGGTTGCTGCTGACCCCTGTGTTGCCGTTTGTAACTTTTGGTTCAGAGGCCGCTGGCGGCTAGGGCTGCTATGAGTTGTGACAGTCCTCTACGTGTTTTAATGAGTTTCTGGGTCTTACATGATCCCAAAAATTCTTATAACGAGGACACGACCTCTTAGTTCAAAATAGCTTAAATTAGGTTAGGTTAAGCTCTCCTTCTCTCTTCTCTCTTTTCCACCTCCTCGTCATTCCTCCACCTTTCCATTTCCTCCTCTTGACCCATCTCCTTCCTCACCCACTCTCTTCTTTTCTTAGGTTAGGTTTTATTTTCTATTTTTATTGTAGCTTCTCCATGGAGGAGTGAGTTTGTAACTAGCATTAAGGATTATTCAAGTCCAAGGGTTTGTCTTAAGGCTTGCATATTCAATGAATACATGGTTTGGTTTCTTGATTTTCCTTCTCTCACATTCCTTCCATTGCTCATATGTTTATGTTGATTAGTTGATTGATTATGATATGTGAATGTGTGAGTATGTGGTTGGAATGAATCTTGATTTTGTATGCTAATTCATGATTGTGGGTTGGATGCATAATTGAGATTGTTGATTAGGCATGAATTGGTTGATTGATTAATGAATGCTTGGTTAGCTTAGGAAATTGAGATTAATTCTTGATTGAGGTTAGACTAATGTAGTTGGTGCTCAAGTTAGTGTATGCATTTAGGGATTGAGATCTCAATTACTTAAGTATTGTATGCTAGCCAAATGTTTGGTGATTGATTGATTGCTAAGTGAATTATGGTGTCAAGGTTGTGTGATTGCATGATTCTAGGCACAAGTTAGTCACCTATCATGTGCTTGATGAAATGTGTTTGTCAAGGATAGATGGATTCTAGGCTTAGGAAATCCTTGGGCTAGTACTTTAGTTAATTGTTAGTTATTTCCTTGTTTTAGTTTATATTATATTTTTGTTTGATGCACTCACTAAAAACCCCCTTGTTACATAGTTTATTAGTTCACCAATATCATTGGGAAACGACCTGAGTTGCACACCGTTATACTACGTTTTTAGTGCAATTCGGTTTTAAATAAATTTGTTAATTTGATAGAGTTAGAGATGCGATACTCAGTCTCTACTAGAAGGCTGCCAACCAAAAGCTCAAATAGGCTAATTTAGTACTTGAGAAAGCTTAGTTAGGCAAAGACACAACTATTCAGCTCCAACAAGTCTTGAAGTTAAAACTTCGCAGCCTCCTCCCTAGTTTGCCCTTTGATATTTCAAACTTTGTTATCTCCAATGCTCGCTACTTCAAGCTTATCTATTTTGGATTTGTAAAGTTGACAAATGCTCGCTGGTTAGCTTGACTAGTTTCTTTTTCTACTTTTTATTAATGTGTGGGATTCTATGCTTTGACATGCACTCTAATATACATGTTGTCATATATTAATCTTAACTTGATGCATTATTGATTTGTATGGCTTTAAATATTTGCCATTAATCGACGCTAACTTTTGCCCACTATGAACATCAACTAAACAATAAGCTTTGCCAGAAAAAACTTTGTCAACTGAAATGGTCCTTCCTAGTTTGCGACCATTTGTTGAAAGTCCTCGACTTCTTTTCAAAAGGCAATATAGCTTTCCAAACTAAGTTTCTATGTCAAAGGCTTTCCTTTTTACATGACGATTATAATATTTTGCCATAGCTTTTTTCCGTCCATCATATTTTCCAATGCAACAATTCGTTCTTGTTCAAAGTCATTCAATTCGTCGAGCAAAGAACTCCAATAATTGTCTACGGGTAATTCATCTTGTCTCGACACCTTTATGGACTATAAATTAATTTCAACAGAAACCACATCATGTCCAAAGACAAGTTTATAAGAGGTTGTTCCTGAAAACCCTGGGTCAATTGCAATATTCCAACAAAATTTACTTAAGTGTATTATTCCAATTGCGAGGTTGTCGACCTAAATGACTTTTAATCAAAGCAATAATACTTTTATTCACGGCTTAAACTTGTCCATTGGCTTCTCATAATATGGAGTCGATGTAATCATTTTAATTGACCTGGTGTTGGCATAATCAACAACCTTTCGAGTTGTAAACATTGTCCCTTGGTAATTGTTAATTTTCAGGGATCCCAAAATGATAAATGATTCTTTCTTCAATAAAATCAATTATTTCATTTTGGGTTACATCTTTTAATGCACTCTTGACCTATTAGTAAAGTAGTTGATTGCCACTAAAATAAATTGATGACCTTTCAACGAAGGGTAAATTTGACCAATAAGATCTCCTGCCATCCCCTAAAGGGCTACGGTTTAACAATGGCATGAAATTCTGTGTTGGCATATATTGCACATTGCCATGCTTTAGAAAATCTTGACAAGATTTGGCATATTGCATGTAGTCTTTGGCCATTGTTTGCCAAAATAGCCTTTGCCAACGTAAAGTCCATCTCATCTTTTGTCCTTTTTAGTGAGAACCACAAATTTCCTCATGTATTTAAAGCAATATATGCTTCAGATTCCCCTAACAGGACAACAAGTCACCCTCGACACCTTCTTGATAAAGTGTCCCAAGAATAACATAATTCAAGGCTTGGTATTTCAATTTGCAATCAACACTTTGACTTGGATTCTTTAAGTATTCAACAATTGGTTTCCTCAAATCATTGTCATCCAAATGGTCAATGTGACTTGGATTCTTTAAGTATTCAACAATTGGTTTCCTCAAATCATTGTCATCCAAATGGTCAATGACAAATACTTCGCGTTCGTCAAAGGGGACTAAAATGTGCTCAATTGTGATGAACTCCATGGTGATGGACTTATTTTATATCTTGAAGCTATTTGAGCAAGTTTTTGCCTACTACATTAGGTCTCAAGACAAGTGTCAAAGTGTGATAATGTCAAACTCGTATAATAACCCTGAAGCGTTGTAAAGTACTTGAACAAATTTTCACCAACGTATTTGAATTCTCTAGACAATTGTTTTATGACTAATCTCTACACCATTTGTCAATAGCATGTCAAGATCAATTATCAAGGCTTCATATTGACTTCGTTATTTGAAATGGAAATTTAAGCTTGAACATGAACTTGGTAGGATGTTATTTGGAGATATCAACAACACCCACCCAGCACCTTGACAATGTCTTTAACCATTGAAGTACAACTTCCAAGTGTACACCTACATGATTCACCATTGATTCATTGAATTCATCACAAGGATGGTCAACAAGGAAATCAGCCAATGTTTGTCCTTTGACTTCTTTGGTTGGCACATACTTAATTATGAACTCAGTCAAAGCAAGCATCCACTTGCCAATTCATGCAAAATTGGGAAGGATAACATATATTTTATTACATCAGCTTTTGAAATTACATGGACCTCTCTTGAAATCAAATAGCACTTGAGCTTATTACAAGCAAAGTATAATGACAAACATAATTTTTGCAAAGGACTATATCTAAACTCGACATCTGTCAGCACTCTACTAAGATGATACATAACTTGTTCATTATCATTGGCATCTTCTTGTGCAAACATACTTCCAATGGTTGCTTGAGAAACAATAATATAAAGTTTGCAGGTTCTGCCTGGCTTAGGCTATGTCATCACTTGAGTATTTGTCAAACATTGTTTGATAATGTTGAACGCCTTCTGATGGTCACTTGTCTAGATAAAGTCCTCTTCTTTCTTGAGTTTGAATAAAGGTGTGAATATCCTTATTTTTCAGTCAAATTAGTAATGAAGCGTCGCATGAAATTCATCTTCCTAGAAAAGATTGCAATTGCCTTTTGTTCCTTGGTAGTGAAGCTTCCATGATTGCCTTGTCTTTGTTTTGGTCAACGCAATTCCCTTCTTCTAGACCATGAAGCCTAGAAAGTTTCCTGTAGTCACACTGAAAGCACATTTCAAAGGATTCATTTTAAGCCACTCTTTCTCATCCTATCGAAGGTTTTCTTTAAATGCCTGAAAGGTGTTTTTTGTTTGATTTGACAACCATATCATCTATATATTCATAAAAGATGATATTCATGGCTCTTTGGTATGTTGCTCTAGCATTCTTAAGTCCAAAAGGCATGACTACCCACTCATAGGTGCCAAGAGCATGTGGACATCTAAATGTTGTTTTCAACACATCCTTTTCAGCAATAAAAATCTGGCTATAGCCATAATAACCATCCATGAAACTATGTATTTCATTACCAACTATGGCATCAACCAACATGTTTGCCACTGGCATATGGTACTCATTTTCGAGGTTGCATTATTTAGATCTCAAAAATCTATGCACACGTTAATTTTCCATTCTTTTTCATAACAAGGACAATATTAGAAACCCGATCAACATACCTAGCATTCAAATGAACTTTTCTTTAGAAACCTTTGATCTCTTCCTTGATCTTGGTCATCACTTCTAAAGCGAATCGTTGAGGTGCTTGTTTGACAGTCGACTGTTGGGCTTCAGTGGCAATCTGTGTTCGACGAGTTGATGAGCTGAGTCCTAGCATTTCATCATACTCCTATGCAAAGCGTCCCTACTCCTTACGCAGTTCGATCAACTCTTGCTTGAAATCTTTTGACAACAATTGGCTTATGTAGGTTGGTCTTGTCTCACCAGCCTTGCCTAAGTTCATTCTTCAAAAGGGTCCTACACTTCACAACTTTCATTTCTACTCCTAAGATTGTCAAATAAGACAGAAGTATTTTCAAATCCTAAGGGTTCAAAATCATAAATACAATCTAACTAATCTAGATCTGGGACCGTTTCGAGCCCAAGTCCTGGGTATTAGCTTCAAGCCTTCATTGCCAATGACATACTTGTCAATCTTCTGGGTCAATTCATTTTCAAACTTCCAGGGGCTTGATCTTCTTCTTGTAAATCTTGAAGTCGACATGAAACTGTTTGACATAGCAAAAGTTATCATTCAGCTCCTACTTCTTCGATGTTTCATTCCTGATTCCAAAGTCCGAGTTTCCTGGTGAACTTCAATGGCACTACACCAACTTTAGGGATCTAGTCACGTCCAATTAAGATGTTATAGTTGGCTTTTGATGGGACCACGACAAACATGGTATTTCAACTGACACTTCCTACCTTAACATTCAAAACCACTACACCTTTGGCAAAAAACTTTCCATTGTAATCAGTCACAACAACATTAGTCTTCACCAAGTCTTTGAAACTTTTGTCAAACTTTGTCAACATGCTTTCTAGCATCAAACTAATGGCTGCTCCTGAATCTATTAGCACTCTATTGAGTAACTTGCCTTCGATTGTTGCTTTAATATGCAAAGGTCGCAGGTGTGCCTTTGTTAGTTCATCATTTTCAAAGGTTCCATCACTGCAGAAATCTTCAGACGAAAACACATTCGTCTCCCATAATGACATCTTCACAATCATTTCCAATTTGGCATATCTCCCTCGACAACATATTTTGCCTCAAGGCAAACACCACCAACCAAGTTTGCGTTAAAGATGGTATGGAGATCATCGTCAAACACTGTCTCAAAGTTGTTTGTTAGCAAGTCATCTTTAGTCAAGTAATGGTACTCTGGCAGCACTTTGTCATTTTGATTAGCCCTTGGTAGTGGGTGATATTCTAGCACCATATTTTGACCAAACTCTGAATGTGTTGTTGGTGGTTGTGAAACCTTTACTCTCCATGACTTTTGATACTTGAGTCTTAAGGGTGGCAACTAGCCGTTTGAACTTGCATGACATCTCTCAAAGGCACAAAACCTTTGCCATTAGGGGACTTGGGCTTGCTCACTTGAGACTAGCTCGACTATCAACTTTCTTTTTGTCAACTCTTTTCCAGACATAAAGGTTCAAAGTTAATTGTTGCCCTTGGTTGTGCCTTCTCCTTGGCCTTCTCTTCTTTCTTGATGATGAAGCTTCATCAACATGGTGGACATTTTTTACCCATTGATTCTAGGCAACTCAGGTTTGGGGAACTCATGTTTGACTAGATACATTATTGGGCTTGCCATCCACCATAACGATAGTCTTCATTTCTGAATGACTTGTCCTATTCCAAGTTTAAGAAACTCAGATTAAAAAGACCAAAATCAAACTTCAACTTCCTCCACTTTCTTTTCAGTTCTTAGGTTTCCTCTATCTTTTTCAGCAATCAATTTCTCAATTCTTTGCTTCTCATATGTCACCATGTAATTCGATCAAACACAGTGCTACACCTTAGACATAGGGAAACATATCGACCATTGTCCTTACTGCTTGATCAAAAATGTCAAAAGGTCCTTCTTGCTTTGGGGTAAACTATTTGTTTGACAGCTTCGAAGAAGTTGAGCTCATAGTCACGTTGAAACTTCTTCAGCATCATGATTAGACATTCCCAATCCAGTGACATTGATATCCATGAAGGCTAGTTTGACAAAGCTCGAATTAACTTGAAAGGAGTCAGTCCACTTTCATGGGCCTTTCCTTCAAATGTCAAATGTCCTTTGTCGATTGCCTTATGAATTAAGTCCTAAAATGAACAAAACTATTGGCACTGTCAATCGATTGATGAAATTTACAAAACTTTTGTCTCATCAATTCTAATATTGAAGGGATTTTCTTCCCTTAGGAAGAATAATTTGTTTATCTTTTAAAAGCTTGTCAAATATTTGTTAAGCCTTAGTAATGTCAAAATAATAAATTTTTTATGATGACATTTTTTCTTTATTTCTAGTAGGCTTTAAGGATTGACAAACATATGTTGGTCCCGATTTTAACTCGGCCACATTAATTTCGTCACCACTACCATCGACTTCATCATCAAATTGATTGACTTCGACATAAGCAACTCTTTCACGACGAAGTGTTTCTTCTCCTTTCTTTCTTTCTTTAATTGCTCTATTTGATGCACTTTTTCTACCAATTGGCTAAGATCTATGAATTTCATGTTGATTAGTTTTTTCATTATATCATAATCCAAACCATTAATGGCCATTTTGACAACTTCGGACTCTAGCACAAGAGTAAAACTGCGATTTATTGCATTCTTGAATCTAGCCAATAGTCATCGATAGCTTCTCCTTAAAACGTCGAATGGTGAATAAATTAGTTAGGCTAACTTTGGTTTCATCTCTAAAGAACTGAATATGAAAATTGCTTTCTAATTGGGCCCATGTCAAAATGAATTAGGCCTCAAATTTGAACACTAAGTGAAAGCATTCTTTATCAATGAGGAAAGGTAAAAACTCATTTTTAAATGTTCATTTGATGCCATCTCTACTATCTCGATTGTGTGACGAGAATATGCTAAATGAATTCCCGTTCTCCTCAGAGAATTTTGTTAAGGATTGGAATCTTCCAACCCTAGGCACTTCGCCTGTTGGATATAGTTTGGAATCCAACACAAAAAGGGTTAGTTAGCAAAGCCAACATTAAAGCCAAATATGTTTAAGAAAGTTTTGACATTATGCGTAATGTTTTGGTTTTGTTGTAGATTTTGAATTTGGCATGCATTATGTCCCTTACATTTTGTTTTTGAACACTTTGAATTTCGTTGTCAGCATCTTGTCCTCGATGGAACAAATTGGAGGTTGGGTCGATATTGTCATTTTCATTTAGAGGTGGGTTATTGATTTCATCATAGGGGTCATTTGGATCATCATCCAAAATAATGGCCTGAGCCATTCGCCCCATTTGTCGAGCAACTTGCTCGAATCTTATGTTGTTTGTTTCAATCAAGGGTGTCAATCCTGTCGCCATTTGTTGTGTCAACATATTGACGGGGTCGTGATGACTTTTGCCAAATGTTGTCAAAACATGGCCATTGAGTTGACCGTATGTGTAGGAGTTCTAGTCACACTTCTAGGCATGTCAGGGAAAATTGGTCCTATGTTTGGTTGTCGTATGGTAGTTGGGTTTGTCGACGACATATTCCCTACTCCAACCACAGAAGGGCCCACAATTGAGGGTTGACAAAACCAACTGTGGCAAGTGTGTGCCAAATTGAGGCACATTTGACACAAAGGGCATACTCTGACTCTAAAACGAGGATTATGTGGATATACATTATTAAACACACCCTTGTTTCCAACATTTGATGGATTCCTCACGCTTGATGGATTCCCTATGTTTGGGGTACATAGCCTGGACATGGAGGAAGACCATATAGAGGCCATGTCATTGCGCAGTAGTGTTCACATTTGCTTGTGACACATTGTCATTTGTTTGACAAGAGTCAAGCAGGCTCCAAAGCATGAAGGGATTATTTTCTACCTCATTTCATCCATCCTCTGACGAAGATGATGCTCTTGACATATTTGACACAATAGTGCCACTACGCAAGCACATACACTTTGTCTTTGTTTGTTTTTATTGGTTTGACACTTTTTTCAACTAGTGTGTCTTCCTGGGCATGCCAATTTGTTTATTGTAGAATTTGACACTTCTATGCCAACAACAAATAATTGACAATTTCCTCATGTAGGAGGCCAAACCGCTTTAAACCAGGCATTTATCAACAAACTTGAGCATTTGGATGATAGTCTTTGCTTTTCAAGATCTCGATTGAATGAGCGAAAAATAACTTCTCTTGGGTTTCACACCAAATAATTGAGTGTCAAACTATTTTTATGGAATGAGGATGGAATGCGTGATATTGTGATTTGTGTGTTGTGGATGCAATGTTGATTGGTAGATTAAAGAAGAAGAATTTGCAGGATGTAGAATGCTTAATTGATAGATTATAAATAAAGTATAGGAAATGTAAAGAACTTGAAGGAAATCTAATCCTAAGAAAGCAAAGAGGTTGAGATCAATACTCAGTGGACTTTGGACTTTGTTTTGTCATCTGGTGACGTTTGTTGAGTGATGTGCGAGTAAAAATTCCAACAATTTACAAATGTATAACCTATTTATAGACATCCTAGGACTCTAAGATCTTGACACTTGTCTTTGGCTGTGTTCTTGGATGTCGTCTACGTGTCTTTGATAGTTATTTTTTTTGTCATGCGCCTTTGTCATCGACAGTTACCACTTCGTCGCGTCTTTTAAGGCTTTTGTCGGTAAGCTAAAGTTGTTATTATAACGCGCTAACATCTTCCTTCCTCGTCACTGTGATGATCTACTTAAGATCTTTAAAATTTTCTAAGTCCCAAATGACAAACATTCATTTCAACTAGTCGACCCCAGGCATGAGGATTTGTCTTCATCAGCCTTCAATTCAGGCCTCGCTTCTATCCATGAGTTTCTACGTGTCCTGACAAACCTAGAACGTTGTCAATTTTGCCAGCAAGTTTGCACAATCTTGCCAATCTTAATATGCCAAAGCCTTATGGCTCTTGGGCCAATTGAAGTCAAACACCAATTGGATGGTCACACACTAGTGAAATTTGGTGCCAACAATTAGTAATATTTCTTTTCTTGCTATCACAAACTGCAATAGCCGAGCCTTTGCTGTAAAAAAGACTATTCTAGACAGTGTAAAATTGCTAGCAGGCAGGGCATAGAAATTAAACAGGTCAAAATAATCTTTGCAAAGGAAGTTGCTAGCTGATTTCGCAACATCACACTAATCGCTGGGAAAAACGCCGAGATTTAAAAACTGCCAAAGGCATATCCCATTGCAAATATAAGACTACAAAATATTAACATGTTACGAAATTAAAAACTTGTCAAGCCCGTGTCACTCTATTCTATTTAAAATAGCAGCCAACCTAAAATGCAATACACAGTATTTTCTGCCCAACCCTCCCTCTGAAACTTATCGACCAAATCCAGATCCCTCATTTGCCTCATGCATCGCAAGCAGTAACCTTTCTTCCAAATGTTATTTAGAAGGATACTCCGGTAGATCTAATTGGTTGAAACTGCATGAAGAAGCTGTTACTTAAAATCACATGATAAGAATGATCTATCAAGTATCAAGTGACAAAATATCACATTCAACTTAAAAGGTAACCAGTACTCACAGGAAATACCGAATTGAAAAAGGGAAAAAAGATGTACCAAGTCTGAGCAGAAGGCAAGTGATCTGGACTTCCATATACTTTGTGTATCCGAAACTTCTGGGAGCCTTATATTTCTTGAGGTGCGCTACAACCTTTCAAAGGCACCTGAAACATAGGTAGCTAAAATCAGCACCCCAAATTATAGCATAAAGTTTTGACAGCCCCAAGTCTACTGTTGACATAATTTACTTATCATAATTAGGACGCATAATATTTCTTATATTTCTTCCAAACATACAGGCAAAGCTTAGAGCAATGAATACTTGCTGAAACAAAGAGAGATTCTAACAGTGGCATCAGGCTAAACAAAAGGTATAATGTTCAGATAATCAACAAAATATGCTAATGTTTCTGCCTCAAATGTAACCGGCTTCGCCATGAACAATCAACTGCACAAATCAGTATGCAGAGAGATTGAAGAACTATGCTAATGTTCTGTTTCTTCTTGATAACTCATGCTCTGTCTCCTGTGCTCTCAAGCAATCGCTAAAACAAGCATATAAATAATTGACACAACATGCATAATTTAAGAAGAGAAAGAAACTGAACTGAAGTCCTATGACACCCTAATTGCATGGGAAATACCTGCTGTAGCTTTGGCTCAAATCATAATTGCTTAACCACATACAAATTGTAGATATTTACTTCCATTCCCATCCTAATAAGCAGAAAATGCAGGGAAGGAAAACTCAATGAAGTTCTTCAGTAACACAACCTATTAGAAATTAAAAAAAAAATACCGGAGGCGTATACTCGTTCTGTCACATGCAGTAATAAATTTGTCACCAAGGCAAAAATATGCATAAATAGGTTTCAAAAGAAGATGATTCATGATGAGTGATACACAAGGGTAGTAAAAAGCCCCTATCATGTGTTCTCCCAAATCTAAATCATGGTCCAAACACTAATGAAAAGTGAAAACTAGAGGAAAGACCTTGTGATAATCAGAAGCAATGCTTTGCCTGCAAGTCTTGGAAGAATCTTCCAGTTGTGACTTGTGAGGAATCTCTCGCAAGCAATATTATTATCATATTGCCATCTGCTGTATCTTATTCATTGTATTTCTCGACATCAAACCCCTATCCACCACATGATCCCAGAAGACCTGTGACACTTTGTTTCCACTAGCATCAGTAGTGCCAAAACATCTATAGATTTTGACAGTCACCACCAACCTCCTCCTAGCCATCTCTGTTAACACATTTGAGGCAGCACTTGCCTTCCCGGCTTTCCAGTAACCATGAGCAAGACTGGTGTAAATAACACTGTCGCCCGATATACCCTTGCCTTCCATATGACTCAATAACTTTTCAGCACATGAAATCCTTTCTAATTTGCATAACCTCCTTATCAATGCCCTGTAAACTGAAACATCAAGACGAAGATCTCTTCTCAAGAACTCATCCGGCAATGCTACAACTGCATCCATATTGTCTTTCTTGCAGTATCCATCTACAATCCAAGAGTATGTACAGTAACTCGGGAAAATCCAGCGTCAAGCATGCTAAACAACAGCCCCTTCGCACTTTCCAGTTCATTCATCTTGCAGAATCCATGAATCAGCGCCTTGTAGGTAAATGGGTCAGGCTTTAGCCCGGCTTCCAACATCTTATTCTTGAATTTCAAAGCAGATTTCAAATCTCCTATCTTGCAGTAAGCATTGATCAACGTGTTACACGTGATATTGTCAGCTTGAACTTTCCTTTCACTCATCGCAGTCAAGAGTTTGTTCGCATCCCTGATCCTGCCATCATGACACAGCTTTCGCAAATTGAATTATACATCACAACTCCAGGGTACAGCCCCTTAGCCTCCATCGACTCGCGCACTTTCAGAGCCTGTTCAAGTTCATTTGCTTTACAATACCCGTCAATCAATGTAGTATATGTCACATGATTTGGAGTTGCATTTTTCATCTCGCTAAACATCCTCATAGCTTCTCTCATCCTACCTTCTCTACAAAACCCATGAATAAGAGAATTGTAACTAACAATGTCAAGACGTATTCCCTGTCTTTCCATCTTCTCCTGTATGGACAAAGCCTCGTAGTGCATGCCTTTCTTGCAATACAAAGCTATCAATGTATTGTACGTGAAAATATCAGGAATCACACCTTCACTTCCATCTCATTCAGTAACCGTTCTGCCCTATCCACATCACGTGATCTCGAGCAAGCATGCATCAAACAATTGTAAATATGGATATTAGGAACAACACCAAGTTGAACCATTTGCTTGTGAATCTTCCATGCCATATTGGTGACCCCATCCTTGACGAAAGAGTTTAGCAGCACAGCGCAAGCATGCAAGTGAGGTTTGATCCTACACAACCTCATCTGCTCGAAGACCTGAACAGCGTCCTGGGTCAGCTTTGACTTTGCGTAATGTATCACGAGCCAGCTCAGCACCTGCGAATTGACCTCTCTGTCCTCGTGCATATTTACTAGAGCGGTCAGAACTGAGGGCGATGAGAGGAAGTCCCTATGGGCAATTTTGTCGAGCAGGTGTTGTGCGGCTTTGAAGTGGTTGTGCTTGGCGAGGATGTGAACCATGGACCACGAGCATTGCAAGGAGTAAGTGTAATTTGGGGTGGACTCGACCCATTTGAAGAATGGGAAGGTGTAAGAGGGCCCATAACCGTTTTGTGAGAGCTGCAAAAGCATTTTGTGAATGGTTGTGGAGGTGAGAGCTGAACCGTTCTTCGGCTTTAACAGGGTGCCCCAGTGACCCTTCACAACAATTGCGCATACGCTGCGAATGAATTGTTGGCTCTGACTATCAATGAAAACCATGTCTATGTCTATGTCTGTGTCTGTGAATTATGATCGATGCGGTCGTCCGTCATTTGAAATAGAGACATTAATGAGTTATGCAAATACGCGACGGTAATTTCTCGGTGCTGTGCTGCTTTCGCTCCGATTTGTTTTTCGAGAAATGTTATTTGTATTCATTATTTGGGATTGTGACATTTATTATCATTAATGAAATATATAGAAGATTATTTAAAGCCACATGTTATCCAATGGTTAATAAAAATGTCTGGCATGTTAAATATGAGTCCAAATGGCTATATTTTTCTATGGTCATGATTTTAGGTTATTCGAATTAATGGAGTTGAGTGAAGTAAAGTGAAATGAAATGAAATGGAGCGAAATATTCATTAGCTTAATTGTTTAGTTATCTTAAAATTAAATTGAATGGAGTGGAGATTGATAAGTTCATTCACTTAATTTCACAATCCTTCCCCATCCTATTACTAAGATTACTCTATCATAGCTCAAGGTAATTATACCTTATAATTCTGTTCCATTTTGTTGTCATATCTAAAGAATGGAGTGGAATTGTTTCTTCATTCTATCATAAAATATCAAAACAATGGACTAGAATAATATTTATTTCGTTAATTCATTAAGTTATTTATTATCCTAGTTAACATGCTCTAATCTAAAGATACCTTTGTTGGCACAAATTTCACTAAGTGTCAAAATGTGAAACTATCATTCAACCTTGGTGAAATGAGAGCTATAATGAAGGAAGTTTGACTATCAAAGCATGAAGGCTCTTGGTGACAATAGTGCGTGATGAATATTTTACATGTCAAAGTTGATTGAGATGAAGTATGATTCTCAAGAAAGGTGAACAAGGATGATAAAGTTTTAAGTTTGATAGTCGACATGTAAAAGTCGAATCCTCATCACTACAGATGAAGAACCAACATCAAAGGTTGTAGGCTAGTAATGACAAGGTTCTCATGCTCACGTTCGAGGTTGAATCCATGTTTATTTTGGGACTTAGAAAATTTGAGAATTTTAGAAGATCGCCATAGTGTTTAGTATGCAGATGTTGGTCACGCAACATTTAACAATGGTTGTCGATGGTTTAATAGTTATTGATAGAAGCCTCATGAAGACGAGGCAAAGTGATAATCATTTGATGACGTAGGCGTATGACAAGAAAAGATCCTGCCAAAGACACGTAGACATTATCTAAGGACGCATTTGAAAACAAGTGTCAAGATCTTAGAGTCCTAGGATGTTTTGTGAATAAGTTGTACATTTATAAGGGATTGGAATTTTTATTAAACATGATTCCAACGTCGCCAAATGACTAAACAAAGCAAGAGTCATAGTAATTGTTCTCAATCCCTTTCCTGCTTTCATAGGATTGGATTTTCTTTAATTTTGTTACACTTCTATACTTTATTTAATTAAATCAAATACTCTACATCATCCTTGCCCAAAAAAGAAAATACTCTACATTATGCAATTCTTCTATAATTTAACGTTTTGTCAATCAACATTCTATACCCACACAAATCATATGCATTCCATCCTCATTTCACTCACACTTGTTTGACACTCGAATTTTAAGTGGTGAACCCAAGAGAAGTTTTTTCTTTTAGTCAATTAGATATTTGAAAAGCAAAGGTTGACATCCAAACTCCTGTGTTGTCAACAAACTCTGTTTACGCAATTCAACCTCCATGGTCAAAGTAATCATCAATTATTTGTTGTTGACATAAAGTGTA
The DNA here is from genome assembly GCA_030441495.1 of Dalbergia oliveri. Classification (NCBI taxonomy): domain Eukaryota; kingdom Viridiplantae; phylum Streptophyta; class Magnoliopsida; order Fabales; family Fabaceae; genus Dalbergia; species Dalbergia oliveri. The sequence continues at coordinate 28,842,032 of JAMLFY010000003.1, read as the reverse complement.
GAGTTTACAATAAACAAATTGGCACGCATGTTAGACTAAGGTTGAAAAGAAACCTGTCAAACAAATAAAACAAGACAAAAAGCGTATGCGCATGCATAACAGCATTTTTATGTCAAATATGTCAAGAGCATCGTCTTTGTTATAGGATGGACGAAATGAAGCAGAAGTAATCCTCATTCTTTGGAGCCTATTTTCAATTCTACAGCAACAATGGCATTCCACAAACAAGTGTGAGTGCTATTGTCACAATGACATGGCCTCCGTATGGTCTTCCTTTAGGTTATATGCAAGGTATATATATACCTTGCTGACGCCAAACATAGGGAATCCATCAAACTTGGAGAATCCATCAAATGTTGGAAGTAGTGGGGTGTTTAATAACATTATATCTACATAATCCTATATTTCAAAGTCAAAGTATGTCGTTATGATAAATATTCCACAATTTGATTTTGTCGCCTCACTGATGAGCCTTCAATAATAGGGGTAGGGAATATGTCGTCGACAAACCTTAACCACTGATAACCAAACATTCAATTTTCCTGACATGTCCAAAGCAAGTGTGACAAGAACTCCTTCACATATAGTCGATTTGATGGAAGTATTTCAATAGATTGATAAATGTCACCATGAACTCATCAATATGTTAACACAATGGATAATGGCAGGTATAATGCATTGATCAAAATAAATAACATAAGATTTGAGCAACTTGCTCAACAAATAGGATACTTTGGATGACAATCCAAATGACCCCTATACTTAAGAAGTCAATAACCCACTTCTTGAATGAAAATGATAATGTCGACCTAACTATCCATCTTGTTCATTGAGGGCAATACTATTCACAATGAAGTCCAAATGGTTTGACAACAAAATGTTAGGTGGCATCATGTGCACCATGTTCAAAACTTCAGTAAAACCAAAATATCACGCGTGTTGTAAATGTTTAAACAAATTTGGCTTCAATGTTGGCTTTTCCAAGAAACCCCTTTTTGTGTTTGCATTCCCAGACTATATTCAATAAACCAAAATTCCTAGGGGTTGAAGATTATAAGTCGTTGACAAAGTTTTCTCAAATATGGGAATCGATAGTCGAGCACATCACTCAATACACAATTGAGATAGGGAAAATAACGTAAAAAAGCATTTAAAATGTGTTTTTCCTTCTTCTCTAACTAAAATTGCTTTCACATGGTTTGCAATTAACCCTTTCCATTCGAACATGGGCTTGATTGAAAGCTTTCATGATTAGTTTTTTAGAGGTGAAACTAAGGTTAGCCTAAGTGATTTAGTTACCATTTGACTTTTCGGAGGGGAAAGATCAATGATTATTAACAAGGTTAGGGAACACGAGGAATCACTATTTTACTCCTATACAGAATCCAAAGTTGTCAAGATGGTGATTAATGGCGTGCATTATGACATAAGGAAAAACATGGTGTCCAAGTTCATTGATCTTGGCCAATTAAGAAAAAGTGCATCAATTGAGCAATTAAGAAAGAAAAAGAAAAATGAGAAATAAACACTTAATTTTAAAAAGTTGCTTACGTCAAATTCGATGAATTTGATGATGAATTTGATGTTTAAAGTAATGAAGTTAATGTGGCCGAAATAAAATCTAGGCCAATATATGTTGTTATCCTAAAGGCCTATGAAAAACCAAAAATAGTGCCAATGTCAAAAATTTATTCTTTTGACATTACTAACTGAACAAATATTGACATACTTTTAAAAGACAAACAAATTATTCTTCTAGAAGGGAGAAAATTGCTTCAATTTCAGAATTGAAAGGACAAAAGTTTTATACATTTCATCAATCAACCAGAAATACTAACAGTTGTGTTCATTTTAGAGACTTAATACAAAAGTGCGATGCTTTAGGTCCACGTGTTCTCATGTAACATCCCCCAAGTACAACGTCATCCTTAAGTCATGACATTATGCTTGGGAGTTGTTACTTAAATAGGACCTTTCTTTTAGTTATCTATAGCAATATTGATTAGAGTTGAGTAGTAACTAATTCGTGGGTCTACTAAATATATACAACAAATACACAAAACATTTATTTATTTCATAAGTAAATACAAAAGGAAGCTCTTTTATGAGCTTGAATACATACATGTTCTCTACTTGTAACAACCTAACATCTATTCCAATACTACTAGTAAGTACTTAGGTCAAATATCAGTCATTACTTACTATCATGGTTCTTTTATGAGAAAGAGAAATAACTTAAAGAAAATACGAGCCATTTTTTTTTTTAAAATAGAAGCGCGCGTATCTTATCGGGTAAAATCTTATAAAGTGCAGAAATATAAACATAGAAGTGGCTCCAGATCAAATATAACATCACATTGAAATACTTCATACATAATAATATGCCTACCCTATGGTAGGACTCTTCAAGTACATGAGATGATGCAAATACAACTGAAGGGAAATACATGTAAATAGAAACCACAGAACCAGAAATCATAAAAGGAACATCCCTCCCAAGAACATCTAAAGTGGATAACCTCAATACAAAAGAAGGTTTATCCGTTCTACATGTAGTGCGTGCACTAAGGACTACCCTCTATCCTAAAGCTAATGCCATGGGTAAGGCGGGACGTAACCAATCCATGGACGAAGTGCGTCTGGAGTAGGCACTCGAGAGGTCCTCCATGATGAAGCTTGGCTGGAGCGGGCATGGTGGAAGCTGGACATTTCCCCTACGTCGAGGCGTGGACAGGGTCGGGGCTCTCCGAGGCTAAGTCACCGTCTCCTCACTACCCATGGGCATATGCGGTGGAGTGGGGCGGAGTCCTCTGAGGGATCCTCCTCCGAGAACTGAGTGAGGGGCACGTACTCTGGTACCCTTCAGGCTGCAGAGTGAGTCCGTAGAATCCTCTCATCAGGCGGGCGTGCTCAAAAATCATCGCATCATCATAAGGAGACGTCGAGGTAAAGAGGTAGCTATCCTGGATGAGAGAAGGGTCGTCCAAGAAATGCGAACACACGAACGGTGCAAGAGCCCTCAAAATGAAATGACCCAAGCTCTGGGTCATGGTGGATCTCCCATGTCGGCGTGTCAATGAATAGGACGAAGGTCGCCATCTCGATCTGAAGACGTAATGGAAAGAGAGATAGAGGGAGTGAGTTTTCTAAAGAAAACAGGTAGGGTTTTCCTATTCTATGTGTCATCATCTACGTCTCCAGGGTTCTCGGTTTATTTATAAAACCATGGACATATATTGGTTCAATTATGAGTTTTCTAAAATCTCAATTTCCGAGAATCCATTCTTTTTAACATGGCACTTGTGTTACATAAGCTATATACTTGAATTATAGAACGTAAATCATGCACTTGGGTACATAGGACATAAAGCATATAACTGGGTACATGGAACATAAAGCATATAACTTTGTTACATGGAACATAAATCATATAACTTCGTTACATGGAACATAAATCATATAACTTCGTTACATGGAACATAAATCATATAACTTGGTTACTTAGGTGACATAAGAACCTTTACTAACTGGGGCCGCCCTAATCTTTCTCCCTTTTGAGAAATCTCTAGGTTATGAGCTCATACCACACTAGTCGTCACTAGCATCTAGACTTCATCCCTTGGGATAAGTCAACTTCCCGACCTTAAGTACGGGTTTAGGGGGCTAGAATCACATCGTCCCCACCCTTCGTTTGGTGGTTTCAAAGGATTACATTCTCATATCTTAAGTCACCCTAAGTTTAACATGTTACTGTGAGATGCCGCATAATTAATGCGTAACACAAAAATTACTACTTCGGCATCTCTAAGGTCTTTTAAAGAAGCAATAACATAAGGGTACAAAACTATTATTTAAGGATAATAGTTACATGGCACCATATATGTCATGAGATAACACATCAATTCATCATTAAATGCGAGACACATAATCATCCCTTAAGGCAGAAATCTCTCAATCGAGTAACCTCAAACTATCCCATTGTTTTCTTGCATGCTAATGGGATTGATTAACCTCATTACCATAATCCATTAAGTTCTAATTCCTATTTAATTATGGTTGGACAGCTTATGTAGTTGTTCACGTTTGATGAATTATGTGTTCTAGAAAAATGCGTTTTAAGCCCTTTCTCGCTTCCGACTTTGTCTATGGTGCAGGAATTAATACCTAAGCCAATTATGAGTCACTCCCGCACATCTAGGCATATTATAATGTGATTCTAACTATTTTATCAAGGCTGGGCAGAAACTAACTTTGCCATTCTTTAGTAGTTCTAGAATTCACATATTAGGCAAACAAAGTCACTAATGATGCTTTTAAAAGTCTAGAACAAATATCACATACTTAGCAAGGTAAATCAACATATTTAGACCACCCAAAACAGAATTTAAGGTGCTGGAACTGTTAAGGCAGAACCTAAACCCTTAAGGCATAAAATCATGAGAAAAACCTTACTTTCAACATATAACTTGCTAGTTTCTCTTAGAACCTTTTTAGGACTTCAGAACTCCATAAGGTCAAAGTTTATTTTGCCAAAACTCAACATAAAACGCCAAGGGCAGTAGCCATTTAATCTTACCCTTGATCAAGATGCAAAACTTGAAAACTTGTTTAAAACCTTAGTTGGGTGCATCTAAGCTTAGAAAAATTCTAAGTCATGCATTATAGGCCCTTGTAGTTAAATGAAACTCATCCTAGAGCCATTTACACCACATGGCCGAATGATATTCAAGGAAGTACCTCCTTGATTTAATTCTTTTCTTAGAATGAAAGGGGCAAGTCTTTGAGCTCTAAAATTTTAAGTGACGACATTAAAATAAACGTGCTATGCATTTCATTTTATAGCCTTTTTGAAAGTAAAGTGATAACACAAAGTAAATATGAAATGCATCTCCATTCTTATTCTTAGCACTTAGTGATGACTTGAAATATAAAATGAGATGCAAAGCTTGAAACATAAACGTGCTAGGCAAAAGATAAACATGAGGTGCAAGGTTCAATTCTTTATTTTAGTGCTCTAGGCCTCTTGAAGTTTTCACTCCAAATCAACAATCAACTTTAAGGTTGAAATAGGTAGGCTTTGAGATTAATTAAGTGATGATGCACATTCTCATTTTAATCCTTAAGTTGCTTAGTGATGGCTTGAAATTAAACATGCTATGCAAAGCATAAAAATAAACATGGATGCAACTTCTTTTATGTCTTGTTTAGAGCTCTTGCAAGACTTTAAAGGAAACAAAGTTTCATCCCATAACTCATCCTCACAAGAAAAGAAAACACTAGTGTTGCTAAGTTATGTACAAAGAGCCAATACCTCCACCAAGAACCATAAGGTGGCCGAAACCTCATCATGAGGAAGCAACCATATATATTCTTTTGAACTCTAGGGACTAAGATCTTGGTGATTCAAACACCAACATCTCAAGCCTCATCATTGAGTATTTTTACAATGCTCTACATTTCTTAACAAAACAAAACTCATGACCAACATAAAGGAAAGAAACGAAAACACACTTGGCCTAGAAACCAAGTTTAGGCTCTAGAGTTTTGTTCATGTGACCTACATCAACATGAAGCCCTCATCATCAAGCTACCATTTTTCCAAGTCCCAAAGGCCTTCATGGCCGAAAACTCAAGAAAAAGAAATGGGGTTTTCAAAGGTTCAAGAGAAACATAACTATGTCTTGAAAAACTTGGAAATAATAAACTTATCTTAAGAAAACTCAAGCTTTAGAGGTTGTTCATGTGACAAACATCAACATACAACTCTCATCATCAAGCCCTCCTTATCTTGGCCCTAAGGCCGAAAATGAAAGGGAAAGAAAAAGGAGAAAACCGAAATGAACTTGTGAGAAACTCACTACAACACAACTTTCAAGCAAGATCAAACATTGAGCATTAAGATAAAAGAAAGCATTCTTGAAAAGCTCCCTACCTAGAGTTTGAGATTGAGAGGAAGTGAAGAAGATGGACTCTTAAACTTGAGAGGAAAGAAGACCCCAAAGTGCTCTAAACTCTAAGCTTTAGTGAAATGAACAAAGGTGCTTCAAGTTCCCTAAGCTACCTATTTATAGAGAAGTAAAATGAATTAAATAATGGTGGCCTTTTTGGGGAAAAGAAATGTCTTTGTTCAAAGCATGGTGTTAGTCATTCAAAGCATGGTGAAAAGTCTAGCTATGCATGTCCTAGAGCATGGCTAGAATTGTAGCTTATTTTCAAACCTTTTTAAATGTATAAAATTACAAAATTTTGGGCTGCCAAGGCTAAGGGAACCGTGCACCCTATGCCCAAAAAGAGGAGAAAATTTTCTAGACTTAAATTCCCAAAGCATAGGTAAGGTGTTGTAAGACATGTTGTCTTGAAAAAGTTTGATAGAAAGCTTGAATGACCACAAAAACAAATCATTCTTTTTGAATTTGAAAGACATATTTCTTTTTATTTTAGAAGTGAATTGAAAACCTTGATTGACCATATAAATTATTCTTTGAATCTTGAAAGACATTTTTCTTGGAAGTTGAACATTGATTGAAAGTGTTCAAGACATGTGTCATAAGATAGCTTGACCACTTAGACTAATTTTATGTGATTTCTAGGGGGAGGGTGGCGCCACTTTTGGCAGCCTTGGGAAGGAGAAATATCTCCTCAAATCATGGTCTAGAAGTGTGCTTTGGTGTGACATAGATTAGGCTTAGGATTGATGGTTGTCAAGTAGGTACTAGGTACACTATTTGGTTAATTAAAACTATAGACCCCTAGGTTAGAGGTGGTTGAGAAGGTTTAATGGAGTCAAAGCCTCCAAGACTAGTGATGTGAGTGTGACAACTTCTCCTTGAAAGAAGATGACGTGAATAGTGGAAACACTATTCAACACTATCAGATTCTTCTTTTTAAAGAAAGAGACTAGAATGAAGTTTGAATTTTCCCAAGCAATTTTAGGTTCCAATTAATTTCAAATGATGGTTTTGGCCCTAGGTTAATTATGGAAATTAATTAACCTTTAATTAGAGCCTAATATTGCTTAGGTTTTAGAGTTAACAAGCTCATTAAGCTAAAAATGCGATATGCAAGGGCAAAATCGTAATTTTTACCAAAACTTGCCCGGACCTCCGGACTTAAGTAAACATAGTTCATGCCTTAAAATCATTGTTTTAAACCTCGGGACGAAGTTAGGGTCAAAACGAAACTTAAAACAGTTAATTACTCTTCCGGGTATTTGGTCGTTTAGCAGAGATCTCATAAATGAGGTTTTCCTGCTCCGTTAGGCATTCGCACTCAAACAATCCCTTCATATAACATATGAACCCTATGAGGATGGCCCAAAGCCGGCCGTCCGTGTTTAGTGAAAATGACCTCAGGGGCATTTTGGTCATTTTGAAAGTTTAGCGAAAATCGGACGTTACAATAAACATGTAGTAAAGCTCGTAGAGGAGCTTCCTTTTGTATTTTAGCTGTGTATTCAATGAATATGGTGTTTATTTGTAATATGTTTTAATAGAATTATGCTTAGTTATCTCGCACGTGAATCGAGCTTGCTATAGATAATTAAGAAGGTTCGCTAATTAACAAGTAACAACTTTCGAGTATGATATCATGGCTTAAGAATGGTGTTGTACTTGGGAGGATATTGACGTTACCCTTTGTCTTCAGAACTCGACTTATTTTCTTGAAAATACGGGTAATAAATTATGACTAAATTTTTCTTTTTTAAATTAAACCTTAAAATGCGAGTTACGCTTGTGCATAGATACCGATTAATACACATAAGACATAGCAACCAAATACATGTCATTATGGCAATCATAAATAAACCATAGAGTAGTCACAACACATCTTAGAGTATCATATCATAATCATGACATAAACGCGATGTCCTTATAAATATAAGGACACCTTAAGATTCCAAATACATCGAGCAAGCTTAACTAACGCAAAACGTGACTTTAACATGGCTAGACTAGTCTTCACGCTTCTCTGCAACCTTTAATCCGACTAGATATGGTAACTCCTACACCCGTGCCTAAAGATCACGAACGATCCGCATCATTCCGTATGGTGATGACACAAAAGAGAGGAAAGGGGGTGAGAAACTTATAAGATCTCATTAGGGCTCTATGACTCTAACACAAGTGTCATTGTCATTGCCCAAGCCACTTCGGGTTTTGTTATAAAAGAAGTGTTCATGCATAGGTTAGTTTTAATTTCTCAAATCCTATTGTCCGAAGTGGGTTTCTTTTAGCATGAGTCTTGATAATATGAGATGCATCCTCTTTATTATCTTTTTGGAGAGTAAGTGACAATTTGAAATATAAACATGAAATGCAAGCTTGGAATTTAAACATGAGAAATGCAAGTTCATTATTTATTCTTGAGAATTTAGTGATGACATTAAAAGTAAACATGATGTGCAAGGTATAAACTTAAACATGGATGCAAGTTCATTTTATTTCTTTACTAGAGCTACCACAGAGACTTTCTAAAATATAAATTTAACCCAATATATATCTTAGCGGGCAAAATAGACTTAGAGTTCTTTGTGCCAAGGTTTCAAAGAGAACATTATGGCTTGAATTCATACATCAAGCTCAAGGAAATGGATTAAAAGATGAACATCAACACTTTTTTTGAAATCAATTATAATGAAAACTAATTTTGTAACGTTCCGAATTTTCTATATTGAGTACAAATGACTAAAATGTCCAAGGTCATTTTTACCCGAAATTCGAGGACAATCAACCAGCAGTCCTGAATGGGTTAACCGAAGTGGACATTGATTGGGAATTATTCAAGGTCCATTTTTAGGAAAAGTACTTTTTAAAACTGGTAGAATTACTAAGGACATTGAATTCATGCAACTTGTCCGGGGAATATGAATGTGGCTCATATCCTAAATTTGAGGAAACCATTAAGTTCTAGAGGATGTTACCAAGGTAACCCTGATGAGTATTGGAAATGCATTAAATCCGGGTTCAGAGTTGACGGGATAAATGGAGGTTGCGCACTTGGAAGTTAGGGATTTCTCTCCCTTATCAACAAATGCCGCATAGTACGAAGAAGGGCGAGGAGAAGCTGGGTACTTGGGAAACCTGAGAATATCATTAAAACTGACACCTCAAGGTCAACTCAAGAGGCAAAATCGACCTCCATTCCACCATCAATAGAGATCACAAGTGCCACAAAGGGAACTTTCTCAAACCGAACAACAACAACAACCGCTATAATAATCCCAAGCAACAAGAATCGCAATAACAACAATAATAACAATAAAGGGAAAGCACCACAAAGAGGTCCAGCAGCACCTCCCACGACCCGTGCCATCCATGGAATGTCCCAGTGCGGCAAGAATCATGGGGAGCATGCCATATCGACCAAACAACGTGCTGCTAAATGAACAGGTCATTACTCAGGAGAATCAGGAAAGGAAACCGCCGACCCCGATGCAGAAGCAGAAATACCAAGGAAGGGTATTCAGGGTAAGTGCCTGAAGAAACGACAAAGTCACGGAAATACGTGAAGGTAAGTGTAATATGTATGGTAGAAACTTAATTGTCCTGTATGATTTACTTCACTTCCCATTATTTTATTAGGCTAATATGTTAAAGTCCTTCACTTGCATATAGACTGGGCTTCACTTTGACCTTATTGTTTCTACCCAGGAGCTAAAACCGTTAGGACTTGTAAATGTTGTTTAGATTGCCATTTTGTTATAAAATAGATCATTTGTTTTAGATCTCATTTGCTTACCATGCAAGGTTTAGATGTGATTCTTGGCATGGATTGGCTTGAAGCCGCCGTGTCCTGTTAAGCCTATGAGAAGTCATTTCCTTCTTCTTGTTCCCCATAGACCTAGAAACCATAAGTCTTTACATAACATCTAGAAATGGGATTGTGGTAAGGATTGAGGTAAAGGTTATATTTTCTTTAGCCTTAGTGATGCAGACTTGAGCAAAGTATTCGATAGAATACAATCATAAGAAATTATCCCGAAGTATTTCAGGAATAAATACAGGAGTTCCCCCAAGAGTGATAGAGTTTTTACCATAGAATTGCTTAGGAGTAAGTTCCATATCCATAGCCCCATAAGAGAATGTTACCAGCTAAAGTCGCGAGTTGAAAGCTTCAATTGGAGGATTTATTGGAGAAAAAGTTTGTTAGACCTAGTGCGTCACCTTGGGGAGCCCCTCTGTTGTTTGTGAAGAAAAGGATGGGAGTATGAGTGTGTGTTGACTATCAGCGTGAATAAAGTCGCAAGTGAAAAAACAAATCCCTTTGCCTAGGATAGATGACTTGATGGGTACAAGATTTAAAGGGCAGCGTGTTTCTAGAGTAATTTAAGGTTAGACTTACCACCAGGGATTGGGTAAGAGATGAAATTGTGCAAAACGGCCTTTCGTACCCGATATGGCCATTTGAGAGATTTTAGATTAATATCCTTTGTGGATTAACCAATGCTCGGCAATTTTTATGGATTACATGAATAGGATCTTTAGACCCTATTTAGATCATTTGTGGTTGTCTTTATAGATGACTTCTCATCTACTCTAAGACCCACGAGGAGCATGAACGCCACCTAACTATAGTATTGGAAATACATGAAGGAAAAGAAACTATATGCAAGCTTTCTCAAGTGTAAACCTGGTTGGATGAGGTGAAATTTTAGGGCATGTAGTATCTAAGAAAGGTTTTAAGAAGGGAATGATAGTTTATTATGGAGGTTTGAAGGTCGTATATACCTGCTAGTGGTGACCTCAGAAGGATATTTTGGAGGAAGCCCATAAGAGTCATTTCACCCTATCCTGTGCCACCAAGATGTATCAAGATTTGAGGAAGATGTTCTCATGGCCTGGATTGAAAAAGGATGTGTGCACATGGGTGAATAAATGCTTGGTATGTCAAAAGGTGAAGATTGAGCACCAAAGACCCTCTGGAATGTTGCAACCCCTATCAATCCCCGAGTGGAAGTGGATGGTCTCCATGGATTTTGTAACTGGACTCCGAGGACCCAAGCGAATCATGACGCCATTTGGGTAATAGTGGATCGGTTGACTGAGTGGGCCCACTTTTACCTATTAAGGTGACTTATCCTTGGATAGGTATAACAGGTATATGTTCAGAAATAGTAAGGTTACACGGAGTCCGTCAACGATAATCTCGGATCGAATCCGCGATTCACGTCACGGTTTGGGGAGCCTTTCAGAAGGCGTTTGGTTCAAGCTGTGTTTGAGCACGGCTTATCACCCCAAACGGACGGTCGATAAAAGAACTATCCAAACTTTGGAGGACATGTTGAGGGCTTGTGTTTTTTCATGGAGAGAGTTGGGATAAGTACCTCATTGATTGAGTTTGCATATACAACAGTTATCATGCAAGTATCGGTATGGCACCATACGAGGCCCTCTATGGACGGAAGTGTCAATCACCTTTATGTTGGTATGACCAGGAACAAAGTCTACTCGGACCTAATATTGTGAGGGAAACAACGAACAAATTAGAAATTAGGGATAAAATTCTTACTGCTAAAGTCGCAGAAAAACTATGCGGACAAGCGGCGAAGCGCTAGATTTTCAAGAGGGGACCATGTGTTCCTAGAATCACCCCCACCAGGGCATAGGAGAACAATAAAAGTAAAGAAATTGAGCCCAGATTTCTTGGTCCATTGAAATCCTTAGCAAAATAGGATATGGAGCCTCCGTATAGCCCTACCCAAAGTTTGTCCAACCTTCATGATGTTTTCCATGTCTCCCAGTTAAGGGAATATTATTGACCCAAGTCATGTACTAGAGCCAGAACATGTACAATTAAGAGATGACCTAACGTTTAACTTACCACCCACGGAGTGACCAGGGAGTTAGCGGTTAAGGAAACAAGCTTGTACCCTAGTCAAAGTAGCATGGGGACAGATGAAGGAAAAGTTACATGGGAAGCTGGAATCAGATATGCAAGCACGTATAGGAGCTATTCTCAGTAACGAATTTCGAGGGCGAAATTCTTTTAAGGAGGGGAGTAATGTAACGAACTTAATTTTTACTATCATTAGGAATTACCGAATTCCGTAGGTAAATATTATATAAAATTTGAGACCAAACAATCCTAATAAAGGAATATAACGTTAGAAGAGAAGTTAGGAGCAATTCGTAAGTATTGCAAACCCCAAATTTATTGTACGTGTAAAATGACCAAAATGCCCCTGAGGTTATTTTACTCAAAATGAGGATCGTGGGCCCCACCCATCCTCAAGGGGATGTTTTGATGTTAATAAGGGATTGTTTGTGTTATGTGTGTTAATAGAGGAGAAGAATCCTAATTTTGAGCTGGACGCGCGAAATGACCAAAACGCCCTTAGGTATTTTAACTAAATTCGTAAGGCTGAACCAAACCTCACTAAAATGTGTTAAAAGGTGTTTTTAAGCCATGATTAACCATTGGTTAAGCTCGGTGGTCTCGGGCAATTTTTAAGTAAAATGACCGTTTTCCTCTCTTGTGAGTTTTACAAATTTTGAGATTTTTGATTTGTCTAACGAAACCTAAGCAATATTAGGCTCAAATTAAAGCTTATTAAATTCTAATTACTAATCTAGAGTCAAAATTATTTATTTAGATTGATTAGAACCTAAAATTGCTTAAAACACCCAAATTGCTTAGTAATTCACTTAAACCCTTAACGTAAATTCTCTAAATTGCATGAATACCTTGCCTACACCTAAAAAATACATGGAACACACAAAATCCTCTTCCACAAGGCTGTAATGAAATTATTGAGTAATAAGTCAGAAAATTATTACACAAAAATCCAAAGAATGAAAACAAAGAATCATGAAAACATGGAAACATGATTCCATGTTTTAAGCCACCAAACAAAATGATTTTTCTTCCTTATTTTTTTTCCTCTAATTTTTGGTCAGATTTCTTTCCTTCCTTTGTCCATTTATGAGCTGCAAAATCTCTATAAATAGGCATGCTTGAAGATAGTTTAGATGCTTAGTTCATAACTTACACAAATTCTAGTCTTAGGAGCACCAAAAGCTTTCTTTCTTTCTTTCTCTTGGTGAATTCTCCCTTCAGCTTTTCAAGGATATTTTCTTCATTTCACTCAAGGAAACCAAGTTCTCTTCCTTTCTTTCAAATCAAATTAGGTAGGGAGGTGTTTCTAAGTTCATTTTATGCTAAGACAAGTTATGTTTCTAGCTCAAAAATGATGTTTTCATGAGCTTTCTTTTAAGTTTTCATTTTCAGTTTCTTCTTCCTTTCTTTTTAAAGTATTTTGGCCATATGGCCTAGCTTATGATGAGACCATGGTTTGATGATGAGATTCTTGAGTGTTGGTTGCAAAGCTTTCACAAGTTAGATCTCTAAAACTTGAAGGTTTCACTAGTTTCCAAAGCTTCTAAAATTTCAGTTTTCTTTCCTTATTTTCCTTTCATGGTTTCGGCCAAATGGCCTAGGAAGGAATGAAATGATGGCTTGATGATGAGGACCTTGAATATGGGTTGTAAATCCATCACAAGTTAGGCCTCTAAAGCTTGAAATTCCACTTAATGCAAAACTTTAAAGAATAATATTTTTATGATGTTTTTATGATCTTGAGTTTAGAACTTGAAAGATGTATTTTTCACTTTGTCTTGCTAAGATATATTGGGTTGAATTTATATTTCTCTAAAGTCTTGGAGGAGCTCTAGTAAAGAAATCAAATGAACTTGCATCCATGTTTAAGTTTATGCCTTGCATAACCATGTTTACTTTCTATGTCATCACTAAATTCTCAAGAATGAATAAATGAACTTGCATATTCATGTTTAAATTTCCAAGCTTGCATTTCATGTTTAAATTTCAAGTTGTCACTTAATCTCTAAAGATAATAAAGAAGTTGCATCTCATGTTTATTTTATGCTCTCACTTTATTTTATAATGGCTAAAAGAGTCAATGCATGGCATGTTTATTTTATGTCATCACCTAAAAATCCTAGAGCTCAAAGACTTGCTTATGAATCATAAGCGAAGAAATGAGATAATTGGAGTTAAAGAATTTATTCTTTAAGAAGTCTTGAGAATTGGAGCTTAAAAAAAAAATGTAATTCTCATCTCCCTTTCAGGTCCTATGGGACTCCGCTGGGTTGCTTAAGATTCTCTTCTCCCTCTCCGGTCCTATGCGGATTCCGCGCTAGTTTCTTGCATCATGTTTATATTACAAGTTCTTGCATCATGTTTAATTTTCAAGTTATCACCTTAAATCTTAAAGATAAAGAAATGGAATTGCATATCATGTTTATAATTCCAAGCTATCACCTTATAAAGATAAGATTAAAATAAGGTTGCATAGCATGGTAATAATTCAAAGATGTCACCTAAATCTCTAAAGCTCAAGACTTGCTCCTTTTATCTTAAGTGAAAGATTTAATTATGAACATTCTTTCAAGTTATAAATCGGTCCCATGGTTAATTTAGGCCTAAAGTCCTATGACTTCTTTCAAGTTTAACAAAAAGAATTAGTTTAAAAGAGTTTTAAAACTTTGTAAGAATTTTATGGGAAGCTAGTAATTTATGTGTACTTAAAATGTGATTTGATGCTTATTAAGAATTTGGTGTCATTGATTGATTCCCTGGTTTGTATGTTATAGTTGTTGTTGCAAACAATGAAAACTTATGCATGAAATAAAGACACACTATTCCTGGGAAGAAGTGTATTTGTAAGAGTGCAATTTGGAAAGATTCTGGCTAAGGAAAGATTTGGTATTTAAGCGTGTCCATTGTGACCCACCTTCTTTCCTGGGAATCTCCAGATGCATGATTCCAGTTGGTATATATTATTGGCATAAGACTATAAATGAGAAAATGTTATGATGATTATGAATGAAGAATTGTATTATGATATAACATGCAAAGACTTAAAGGTGACTCAAAATATATGAGAAAATGATCCTTTGGACAATCAAACTATAGGCGGTGAAAAGGTGATTCTTGCCCCAGTCTGTTCTCTCAAAAGGGTAGAGACGAAATTTTACTTATCAAAAGGGATAAGTATGTCCTGGTGACGACTAGCAAGGTATGAGCTCATAACCTAGATTACTCCAAAAGGGTGGAGTATAGGGTGGCCCAGGAAAATGATGATGAAAGTAACTTTAAGTCACCTAAGAAACTAAGTAAATGCATTATGTGAATATGATGTTCTGCTATGCATAGTATTTATGAGATGATGATGAGAAATATGATATTCTCTATGCATAGTATTATGAAATGATGATGAGGAATATGATGTGATTTTATGCATAACTATGTTATTATATATGAAAGGAAAAGTTCATTATAAACATGACATGCTAAGTTTATGATGCATTATAAGACGCATGATTAAAGCGACGAACCTCGTAGTATATTTTCGAACTTAATAAATCAATCTTAGCATGCTCACTATTTCATAATAACCCGAGGTTCCTGGGACGATGATGATGACACAATGCATCATGAGGTGAGTCCTCTGAGATTCTTTTTATAAGTTTCTCACTCTCTCTATTTTTCTTTCCATCTCGTCTTCAAGAAACGAAGGAAGCGTTCGTGAATCACATTGAGGCTTAGGATAGTTGAACTTGAATTCTGCTAGTTTCACTCGTATATTTCAGATATCTATCCCTATCCCTGGAGTGTTATTACTAGGTGCCATTAATGGATGTCCTTCCATCCATATATTATTTATGTTTTATTAGATTGCCTACACTTAGTCTTATTCTGTTGGTAGGCAAAATATCTATATGATATGTAATTATGGATGCTGTATGATGGAGCCAATATATTATGATGTGATGTTTGTAAATTCCTATGTGTCTTTTAAATTTTGCTAAATCATTCACGTTAAGCGCGGCTCACGTTTTCAATTATGTTTAAAAAAAAAAATGGCTCGTAATTTCACTAAGTATTTTCAAAGCATGATTAAGGAACTGAAGCAAAGAGTAAAGTCTTAATAAATCCTCCTTAGGTGTATTGGGTTAATTATTAGGGTGTTCAATCATCATGACATTTTCTCATTTATAAGTCTTATGATCAAATAATGTCTGTCTAAACTGAAATCATGCATTTGGGAGATCCCAAGAAAGAGAGGTGGGTCACAATGGACAAGCTTAAATACCAAGTCTTTCCTCCACCAGAACCTTTCCAAATTACACTTCGTCCACCTTTCTAAAATCTCTTTGAAATCATTATCATATTTCCACAATTTAAAACCAACATTGTAACATAACTAAAATAAATCTCAACACGCATAAAAACAAACATAAAGGAAACTACTTCATATTCTTTATTTTATTGCTCATAGGCTTCAATCTAAGCGATTCTAAACGGCCGACTAACTTTAAGGTTGGCAAGGGTAAGCTTTGAGCTTTTTGAAAACATGTGATTAAGTTCTTCAAATGACTTTTAGTGATCTACTTCGCATTTATATCAAACTTTTTATAACAAAAGGAATGAAACTAAAACATTAAGGGGAAAAATTAAACAGAACGAAAAAGCTTTGAACAAGGAAAGCAAAGGAACTGAAATCATTTATGGTCCAAGACCAAGTTTCAACTTTAGAGGTTTCATTGTGATGAACTCAAAGTCATCATCTAGAACTCTCATCATGAAGCTATCATGAAACATCATCAATGGCCTTGAAGGCGAACATGTAAGGAAAAGAAAGAACTTGAAAGAAAACTCCCTACCTAGTGGTGAGAGGAAAGCTTGGTTCTTGAAGCAAGTTGAGAGAACAGACTCCTTTCCTTGATGCTTATAATTTTCGGCCAAGGCAAGGAGGCAAAGAAAATGAGGTGTTTTCCTTGTGAGCTTGAAGAGGTGGAGAAAGGAAAGGAACTCTTGAGTCTTGAGGAAAAGAAGAACTCAAGTTACTCTTTGAAGCTAATCTTGGCAAATGAACAAAATGCAACCAAGCTCATCCAAGCATGGTATTTATAGGGAATGAGACCTTGTGGCTGATTTGGAGAGGATGGCTTGGCCTCATGTTCCATGAGGCGAGAAATTGCTTTATGGAGGCATGGTGAGGTCTGGTGGAAAGTATGGGCAAGGCCTAAGGTATGGCTTGGAGTGCAAAAAATCAACATGTGGCACAAATGGAGAGCATGCATTCAGCCAACATTTCAGCCAAGGGGGAAAAGGATGATTTGCTCATGTAATTGTGGTTTAAGGATCTGTTTAGGTGTTTCTTTGATTAAGCTTTTGATTAGGCATTTGTGAGCAAGTTTAGGTGATAAAATGGGCTAATTAAGGTGGGTAAGACTTGATTAGGAGTCGTCATACTAAATTAGAATTAAAACTATACTTTAGTCAAATCAAATCATAGACACAATTCCATGATTTAAGGAATTGGAGAAGAAAACACTATTCATGAAAATGTGACATAATGTCTTAGATTCAAAATAGGATTTTGAGCTTCTCTAAGCAATCTTAGGTTCTAATCAACCTTGATTAATTATTTTTGACTCTAGATTAGTAATTAGAATTTACTAATCTTTAATTAGAGCCTAATATTGCTTAGATTTCGCTAATCATGTATTCGGGCCAGAATGCACTTAGCTAGGGTAAAGGTAAGTGCTGAACTTACGGGGCCCACGGGCTTATCCCGAACATAAAACATTACTTAAAAACATCATTTAAAACCTTTTGGTGAAGTCGGGTTCACGGACACGTAAAACGAGGTTAAACAACCACATGGGCATTTTGGTAAATTCTAAGGCGTCAAACTAAAATGAGATTCTCTTGCTCTATTACCACACATAACATACACAATCCCATATCCTCACCAAAAATCCTCAAGGATAGCTGGAGGGAAATCCTGATTTCTGGGTAAAGCGACCTCAGGCATCGTCATTTGTCACGGGAAAATCGGGCGTTACACTTTAGTCTATAAAGGGCACAGAGAAGGTCCCCTTGAATGTGTAAAGGGCATGGGAGAGGTCCCCTTTAGTTCAAAAAGGATTGAAGTAGGCTCAATACACGAGGGCATGTAAAGTTGAAAATAAAATTATTATGATGTTGAGTAGTATGACATATGTATGCCTAGATAATGGAGTAATTAAAATAAATGCGCTTCAGAAGAATGACTTTTGAACTTTAAAATGAACCTTTGATATATGTTGCATGCTCACAATTTTACTAATAAAAACCTGGAAATGGTTGGGACGATAATGATGGCATGAGTTTCATATATGTTGGGATACCCTATGAGAATTTTAGAATTCTCACACCATGTGTTTGTTTCTATGTCGTCTCCAGGTTGATTCTCAAGAACGAGTAAACCCTCAGAGAAAGACTCAAATTGGAATTATATTAACTTCATTTGCTAAAATTTCTAATTATGTATTGTCTTAAATATGTGTACATGTATTATTATAAATATAGTAAGAGAGGATATGTACTTAGAGAGCTCCTTTGTTGCTTGAATTGTACTAAATAAATACTTTGTTTCCTTGTGATATATTTTTTGATAGAACCACGAGTTAGAGTCCTACAGATTCGATTGATTCTTGCTATAGATAATTAAGAAAGGTTCGCTAATTAACCAGTATCAACTCTTGAGTACAATGTCATGGCTTAAGCATGATGTTATCTTCAAAAGATGTTACATTATGGTATTGAGGCGTTAATCCTAATAGGACCTTGAGGAATGGACTAGCTATGCTTCCTTAGTAAATGTCATGCATTATAATTTTATATATGTGTATGACATCGTTTGGAATGTTGTGGATTGCTGCCATACTTAGCTTGGTATTGAGCATGATCAACTCAATAATTCTTATTTGGTGTGGCAGGAATCGATGACTTGAATCGGCAAACTAGGAAGGAGGCAGGGAAATAACATGAAATGATGAGACACTTATGAGATGGTGACGCTATGAGAACAGCTCCAAGTCACCACGGATAATGAAACGTGGACATGCCAAAAGGAAATCCGTTGGGAATACCTAGAAATGAGAAGTGGGACGTGGAATACCAATCTGTTAAGGAGAGTTTTAGGGAAGTGACCAAGATTTGAGAGACTCGTGGTCTGAGGCAGAAGAATGGATTAAGGCCATGGAGAGCTTCTCAAGTCTTCCTTGTACGAAGACCTAAAAAGTGGCCTTTGCTACTTACATGCTGGGAGGATGCAGAACCTGGTCAGTTAGCACAAGGGGTTATTCGAAGCTTCTTAGACTAAAGTTACATGGGAAGTGTTTAAGGAGGCTTTTTATCACAAGTATTTTCCTACTTCTATTGAGGGATGCAAAGGAGTTGAAAGTCATGGCACTCAAGCAAGGGTCCATGAGTGTAGCTGAGTATCGGCCAAGTTTGAAGAGCTTTGCAAATTTTCCACTATCTATTTAGGCATAAGCCTGATGAAGCTTGAAGTGCATAGAAGTATATGAAAGAGGATTACGTGAAGACATTTGAAGCCTCTGAGAAAACTGTGAGATTTACAGAGATTATGCAACATTGGTAAACAAGTGCCGTAAGTGCAGAGGACTCCAATAAGAAGTTAGCAACCGCTCCATCTTCTAAAGAAACTTCTAATAAAAGATTGGCCTTTGAAAGCCAAGCTATGAGGATAACCCGGCTCAGGTTTGAAGCCTTTTGATAGAGACCAGCGTGAGGATAAACGAGCAATGGTCAACCATGAGCCAAGAATTTCAAAATGTCGGAAGAACCATGGATTAGACCTTGCTTGGCTGGGCAGAACGTATGGTATAAATCCTGGAAAGCCAGGACACATAATGAGAGAGTGTCCAAAATAGAAATTCAAAGCCAACTACACGGTCACAACAATGAGTTGGGACTTCACCATAAGTGCTGGAGGGATGGGCTCCAAGTGGACCTAAGGTCAGAACGTTATGATTCAATTGTTGTGCTTTGTTTGCCTGTGTGTGGATTGCCTATTTAATTTATGAAAGTATTGAATTTGTTTTCAAATGAATTTTGAGGGCAAAATTCTTTTTAAGGTGGGTGGTAATGTAACACCCAAAAATTATTTAAAAATTAATTTGAGCTTTATTATTCGTAATTTGGGAAATGACAATATAGCAATGATAAAGGTGGCCCAACAGATCTATCCAAAAAAATAAAAAATAAAAATTTTAAAGGAATGTAAATAGTAATCTTGTGGGGCCCACGTGGCCACCAGGACAAGCCGAAACACTCTGTCGGGGACAGGAAAATCTGAATTAGAAAGAGGTTAAGATTAGAAATAGTTAGGAATAAGGATTTTATACCTGAATTTAATTTTTGGGTAATATAAACTCATTGGTCAGCTTTACCCATCGGTAAGATTTTGGTATGCGAATTTCTAAACAGAAAGATAGTTAATCTTATAAAAGGATAATGTCTATCCTTTATATGCTAAGTGTAAGGCTAAGATTTAATCTTGCTTTACAAGATTAAATCCTAGCCATTCATTATATTTTCTTTTTAAAGAATTATATTTCCTATTAGATAATTCTTACTACGATATCATAATACCATTAAAAACTATAAAACGTTATCACCTTGAGATCTTGGACATGAACAAAAAAGAGGCAGCAACCTCCATTTTTTTTCTTTCAGAGCTTAGAACTTGATTCAAACCTCAAAACACCTAACCTACACTTACTAAAACTTCAAACTTCCTTCACAAAACTTGTTATACTCATCATAACCTACAAATCTAACCAATTAGAATTTGAATCCATCACTTTTTCAACTTTGAGGTCACACAATCTGAGGTTAAAGGAAAGGTTTGGTGTTTTTGGGAAGCTTTGAAGTGAAGCAAAAGCATTATAGAGCATCCTTTGGAGTTAAGAGCCACAAATCTCTAAAAGTAGGGTTTTCTTGCCTTTTCTTTTTCAAATTTATTCTGTGTGATCTGATTGAGCTAGGTCCAAAATTTCTTGTTATATTGGTTTATATTATGTTGATATTGATGTATGAATTTTGGTGGAGTGTTTGGATGATATTAAAAATCATTTTTGTCAAAGGGGTTTTGCTCTAGGCCTGGTTTTCAGTTTTCCTCCTAGAAATTGTTCATGAATTTTCTGGCATATTTGTGGGTATTTTCATGAGCTAAAAAAACATATGTTGAAGCCAACATCCTTGGATAGTTCCACAAATTTTCTTGAGCTCTGATTGTGACTCCTAATGCTCTAAAAAAAATCAGAACCAAGTGGTTTCTGTGCCTGGATTAGTGGAACTGAACCTGAATTTGTATAATTTTATTAACATAGCAAATGATTGAATTATCCTTTGCAACTTTACAGGATATTTTCAACATCTCAAAGTATACCCATGATTTTTATTTTGAACTGATTAATCATTTTTGAGGTTAAAAATTGTGAAATCTAGTTCTAAGCTTAATATGAGGGTTCTCTTGACCACTAAAATTGTTGAATTTTATTATCATAGTTAGAACTCTTTTACCCCAAAATTTTTATGGAGCCTTGTATATTGAGTATCTCAGGGAATTTTCATAGGCTTTAAATTAATTGTTTAATTTGTGAATAAAATCATGTTGGTAAATCTGAAATTCTGCCAAATGTCTTTTGTATCTGGAAATGAATTAAACTCTTGATTTAAAAGTCAAATGATCTTTGGTCAAGTATGATGTACATGAATGCATGCTAGTGACATTAAAGATTGGTTTATGAGAAATGAATGAGAATTACTTGTGATTGATTGTATATATAAGCTTTAAGCTTGCGATGGAAAAAAAGAAATGTGATAAATGAATGATATATATATTGGAAACATTATGACATTTAGAAACTATGCTAACACAAATAGTAATGGGAGCTTGAGGATGATGTACATACTAAGTAGAGAATGAAGTCCCTTTAGTTTGAAAAGGGCAAAGAGTTCCCTTAGTCTATAAAGGGCATGAGAAAGGTCCTCCAAATGTGTAAAGGGCGGATAAAAGACCTTTGCATGTGTAAGGGAGAAAAAGTCCCTTAATGTGAAGGACAGGGAAAGTCCCTTTTAGTCCAAAAAGGGCAAGAAAAGGTCCTTCCAATATACCGAGGGCATGTAAAGTTGAAAATGAATTATTATGATGTTGAGTAGTATGACATATGTATGCTGAGTGTCTGTAGAATTAAATAAATGCACTTCGGAAGAATGACTTTTGAACTTTAAAATGAACCTTTGATATATGTTATATGCTCATAATTTTACTAATAACCCAAGTGCCTGGGAGATAACGATGACATGAGTTTCATTATATGTTTTGGGGATGCCCTTGAGAATTGTTGAATCTCACCCCTATGTGTTTGTTTTTGTGTCGTCTCAGGTTAATTCAGAGACGGTGAAGCCCTCAAAGAAGACCGAATTGGAATTCTGTAACTTAGTTGTGGAGACTCGTATCTATTGTACTTAGATATATACATGTATTTGTAAATATAGTAAAGAAAGGATATGTACTAAAGCTCATAGAAGAGCTTCCTTTTGTACTTGAATTGTACTAAATAAATACTTTGTTTCCTTGTTATATATTTTGATAGAACCACGAGTTAGTTACTACACGATTCGAATGATTCTTGCTATAGATAATTAAGAAAGGTCCGTAATTAACAAGTAACAACTCTTGAGTACGATGTCATGGCTTAAGCATGATGTTATACTTGGGAGGATGTTCAGTGCATGCTCCTCAAGTGTGTATACAGGTGGATGAACTTACCTTTTCACGGCGTTACGCATCTTCAGCGTCAATGCTAGTCCTGTAACACCTAATAATTAACCCAATACACCTAGGCAGGACTCGTTAATTACTAGACTTTACTCTTTGCTTCGTTCCTTAATCATGCTTTGAAAATACTTAGTGAAATTACGAGCCATTTTTTTAAACATAATTGAAAACGTGAGCCGGCTTAACGTGAAAGATTTAGCAAAATTTAAAAGACACATAGGAATTTACAAACATCACATCATAATATATTGGCTCCATCATACATCATCCATAATTACATATCATATAGATATTTTTACCAACGGAATAAGACTTAGTGTAGGCAATCTAATAAAACATAAATAATATATGGATGGAAGGACATCCATTAATGGCACCTAGTAATAACACTCTAGGGATAGGGATAGATATCTGAAATATACGAGTGAAACTAGGATTCAAGTTCATACCCTGAACCTCAATGTGATCACGAACGCTTCCTTTATTTCTGAAGACGAGATGGAAAGAAAAATAGAGGGAGTGAGAAACTTATAAAGAATCTCAGTAGGGTACTCACCTCATGATGCATTGTGTCATCATCATCGTCCCCAGGAACCTCGGGTTATTATGAAATAGTGAGCATGCTAAGATTGATTTATTAAGTTCGAAAATATACTTTACCGAGGTTCGTCCCTTTTAATCATGCGTCTTATAATGCATCATAAACTTAGCATGTCATGTTTATAATGAACTTTTCCTTTCATATATAATAACATAGTTATGCATAAAATCACATCATATTCCTCATCATCATTTCATAATACTATGCATAAATAATTCATATTTCTCATCATCATCTCATAAATACTATGCATAGCAGAACATCATATTCACATAATGCATTTACTTAGTTTCTTAGGTGACTTAAAGTTACTTTCATCATCATTTTCCTGGGCCACCCTATACTCCACCCTTTTGGAGTAATCTAGGTTATGAGCTCATACCTTGCTAGTCGTCACCAACACATACTTATCCCTTTTGATAAGTAAAAATTCTCTCTACCCTTTTGAGAGAACGACAAGGGGCAAGAATCACCTTTTCACCGCCTATAGTTTGATTGTCCAAAGGATCATTTTCTCATATATTTTGAGTCACCTTTAAGTCTTTGCATGTTATATCATAATACAATTCTTCATTCATAATCATCATAACATTTTCTCATTTATAGTCTTATGCCGAAATAATATATACCAACTGGAATCATGCATCCTGGAGATTCCAGGAAGAGAGGTGGGTCACAATGGACACGCTTAAATACCAAATCTTTCCTTAGCCAAATCTTTCAAATTGCACTCTTAGTAATACACTTCTTCCAGGAAAGAATATGTCTTTATTTCATGCATAAGTTTTCATTGTTTGCAACAACAACTATAACATACAAACCAGGGAATCAATCAATGACACCAAATTCTTAATAAGCATCAAATCACATTTAAGTACACATAAATTACTAGCTTCCCATAAAATTCTTACAAAGTTTTAAAACTCTTTTAGAACTAATTCCTTTTGTTAAACTTGAAAGAAGTCATAGGACTTTAGGCCTAAATTAACCATGGGACCGATTTATAACTTGAAAGAATGTTCATAATTAAATCTTTCACTTAAGATAAAAGGAGCAAGTCTTGAGCTTTAGAGATTTAGGTGACATCTTTGAATTATTACCATGCTATGCAACCTTATTTTAATCTTATCTTTATAAGGTGATAGCTTGGAATTATAAACATGATATGCAATTCCATTTCTTTATCTTTAAGATTTAAGGTGATAACTTGAAAATTAAACATGATGCAAGAACTTGTAATATAAACATGATGCAAGAACTGCGCCGGAATCCGCAGGGACCAGGAGAGGGAGAAGAGAACTTAAGCAAGGAGCGGCGGTAGTCCGCACAGGACCGGTGAGGGGATGAGAATTACATTTTTTTTAAGCTCCAATTCTCAAGACTTCTTAAAGAATAAATTCTTTAACTCCAATTATCTCATTTCTTCGCTTATGATTCATAAGCAAGTCTTTGAGCTCTAGGATTTTTAGGTGATGACATAAAATAAACATGCCATGCATTGACTCTTTTAGCCATTATAAAATAAAGTGAGAGCATAAAATAAACATGAGATGCAACTTCTTTATTATCTTTAGAGATTAAGTGACAACTTGAAATTTAAACATGAAATGCAAGCTTGAAATTTAAACATGAGATATGCAAGTTCATTTATTTATTCTTGAGAATTTAGTATGACATAAAATAAATATGGCTGAAGGCATAAACTTAAAGTGGATGCAAGTTCACTTGATCTTTACTAGAGCTCCTTCAAGACTTTAAGAGAATTATGTATTCAATAATATATGTATCTTAGCAAGACAAAGTAAATATTCCATATTCAAACCTCAAGATAAAAACATTATTCTTTAAAGTTTTGCATTAAATGGAATGTTCAAGCTTTAGAGGCCTAACTTGTGATGTTTAACAACCCATATTCAAGGTCCTCATCATCAAGCCATCATTTCATTCCTTCCTAGGCCATTTGGCCAAAACCATGAAAGGAAAATAAGGAAAGAAAAACTGAAATTTTAAGCTTTGGAAACTAGTGAAACCTTCAAGTTTTAGAGATCTAACTTGTGAAAGCTTTGCAACCAACACTCAAGATCTCATCATCAAACCATGGTCTCATCATAAGCTAGGCCATATGGCCAAAATACTTTAAAAGAAAGGAAGAAGAAACTGAAAATGAAAACTTAAAAGAAAGCTCATGAAAACATCATTTTTGAGCTAGAAACATAACTTGCTTAGCATAAAATGAACTTAGAAACACCTCCCTACCTAATTTGATTTGAAAGAAAGGAAGAGAACTTGGTTTCCTTGAGTGAAATGAAGCAAAATATCTTTGAAAAGCTGAAGGGAGAATTCAACCAAGAGAAAGAAAGAAAGAAAGCTTTTGGTGCTCCTAAGACTAGAATTTGTGTAAGTTATGAACTAAGCATCTAAACTATCTTCAAGCATGCCTATTTATAGAGATTTTGCAGCTCATAAATGGACAAAGGAAGGAAAGAAATTTGACCAAAAATTAGAGAAAAAATAAGGAAGAAAAATCATTTTGTTTGGTGGCTTAAAACATGGAATCATGTTTCCATGTTTTCATGATTCTTTGTTTTCATTCTTTGGATTTTTGTGTAATAATTTTCTGACTTATTACTCAATAATTTCGTGCATTACAGCCTTGTGGAAGAGGATTTTGTGTGTTCCATGTATTTTTTAGGTGTAGGCAAGGTATTCATGCAATTTAGAGAATTTACGGTTAAGGGTTTAAGTGAATTACTAAGCAATTTGGGTGTTTTAAGCAATTTTAGGTTCTAATCAATCTAAATAAATAATTTTGACTCTAGATTAGTAATTAGAATTTAATAAGCTTTAATTTGAGCCTAATATTGCTTAGGTTTCGTTAGCGAATCAAAAATCTCAAAATTTGTAAAACTCACAAAGACGGGGCAAAACGGTCATTTTACTTAAAAATTGCCCGAGACCACCTAAGCTTAACCAATGGTTAATCATGGCTTAAAAACACCTTTTAACACATTTTAGTGGAGGCTTAGTCTGCACGAATTGAATTAAAACGGGTAAGGGCGTTTTGGTCATTTTTCGTGAAGCTCAAAATTAGATTCTTCTCTATTAACATACACAAACAAATCCCTTATTAACATCAAAACATCCCCTTGAGGATGGGTGGGGCCCACGATCCTCATTTTTAAAATAACCTCAGGGGCATTTTGGTCATTTTACACGTATAGAAAATTGGGGTTTGCAATACTTGCACGAATTGCTCCTAACTTCTCTTCTAACGTTATATTCCTTTATTAAGGATTGTTTGGTCTCAAATTTTATATAATATTTACCTACGGTAATTCGGTAATTCCTAATGATAGTAAAATTTATAAAAATTGGGGCACATTACTCTCCTTAAAAGAATTTCGCCCTCGAAATTCGTTACTGAGATAGCTCTGGATCCTGTGCTTGCATTGATTCAGCTCCCATGTAACTTCTTCGGTTTCATCTTGTCCCCATGCTACTTTGACTAGGGGACAAGCTTGTTCCTTAACTGCTTAACTCCTCGTCAACGATCTCGTGGGTGGTAAGTTAAACGTTAGGTCATCTCTTAATTGTACATGTTCTGGCTCTAGTACATGACTTGGGTCAGAATGATATTTCCTTAAGGGAGACATGGAAAACATCATGAAGGTTGGACAGACTCGGGGGTAGGGCTATACGGTAGGCTACATATCCTATTTTGCTAAGGATTTCAAACGGACCAAGAAATCTGCTCAATTTCTTTACTTTTATTGCTCGGCCTATGCCTGTGGGGGTGATTCTTAGGAACACATGGTCCTTGAAAATCTAGCGGTTTCGCGCTTGTCCGCATAGTTTTCTCGACTTGAGCAGGAGAATTTTATCCCTAATTTTCTTAATTTGTTCCGTTGTTTCCCTCACAATATTAGTCCCAGTAGACTTTGCTCTCTGGGCTCATACCAACATAAAGGTGATTGACACTTCCGTCCTAGAGGGCCTCGTATGGTGCCATCCGGATACTTGCATGATAACTGTTGTTATATGCAAATTCAATAGATGGGTACTTATCCAACTCTCTCTTTGATCTAAAACACAAGCCCTCAACATGTCCTCCAAAGTTTGGATAGTTCTTTCAGATTGACCGTCCGTTTGGGTGATAAGCCGTGTCAAACACAGCTTTAACCAAACGCCTTCTGAAAGGCTCCCCAAAATCGTGACGTGAATCGCGGATCTGATTAGAGATTATCGTAAACGTCTTTTGTGAACCTTACTATCTCCTGAATATATAATTGTGCTAACCTATCCAAGGAATAAGTCACCTTAATAGGTAAAAAGTGGGCTGACTTAGTCAACCGATCCACTATTACCCAAATGGCGTCATGATTCGCTTGGGTCCTCGGTAGTCCAATTACAAAATCCATGGAGATACTATCCCACTTCCACTCGGGGATTGATAGGGTTGCAACATTCCAGAGGGTCTTTGGTGCTCAATCTTCACCTTTTGACATACCAAGCATTTATTCACCCATGTGCACACATCCTTTTCAATCCAGGCCACAGAACATCTTCCTCAAATCTTGATACATCTTGGTGGCACCAGGATGGAGGGTGAAATGACTCTTATGGGCTTCCTCCAAAATATCCTTCGGAGGTCACCACTAGCAGGTACACATATACGACCTTCAAACCTCCATAAACTATCATTCCCTTGGGTAAAACCTTTCAACTTATTGCTTCCCCCTAAGGTCTCTTGAAATTCTATATCTTTCCTTTGGGCTTGAGCAATTCTTTCCTTGAATTCACTTGTCACACTAAGGTGACAAGCTCTTATGCCCTTAGTGGTCAAGGTCATTCCTAGGTTGAGGTCTCTAAATTGCTCAATTAACTCAATCTCTTTCACCATCAAACGGGACACTTGTAAGGATTTCCTACTTAGGGCACAGCTACAACATTAGCTTTACCTGGATGATAGTTTACCCGAAATCATAATCTTTTAAAAACTCCATCCACCTTCTTTGCCTCATGTTTAGCTCTTTTTGATCAAAGAGATATTTCAAACTCTTGTGATCAGAAAACACCTCAAACCTTACTCCGTATAAATGGTGTCTCCAAATCTTTAGAGCAAACACGACGGCTAACTCAAGGTCATGGGTGGGGTAATTTGCCTCATGTGGCTTGAGTTGCCTCGATGCATAGGCCACCACTTGCCTATCCTATCAATACACAACCCAAACCCTTCCTCGAAGCATCACAGTACACTTCGAAAGGCACATTGGGTCGGGTGACACTAAACGGGGTTGAGGTTAGCTTGTGTTTCAGCTCTTGAAAGCTCTTTTCACATTCAGGGGTCCATGAAAAAGAGGTGTTTTTCCTAGTTAGCTTAGTCAGAGGAAGGGAAATCTGGGAAAATCCCTTGATAAACCGACGGTAATAACCAGCTAAACCTAAGAAGCTCCTTACTTCATTCCGTGGTTGGTCTTTCCAGTTACAACCGTTTCCACCTTACTAGGATCTCCAGCAATTCCTTTCTTAGATACTACATGCCCTAAAATTTCACCTCATCCAAAGAATTCACACTTAGAAAGCTTGGCATATAGTTTCTTTTCCTTCTAGGATTTCCAGTACTATAGTTAGGTGGCGTTCATGCTCCTCGTGGGTCTTAGAGTAGATGAGAATGTCATCTAAAGACAACCACAAACTGATCAATAGGTCTAAAGATCCTATTCATGTAATCCATAAAAATTGCCAGCATTGGTTAATCCAAAGGACATTCCTCCAAACTCAAAATGGCCGTATTTGGGTCAAAGCCTTTTGGTATATCTTCATCTCTCACCCTAATTCTGGTGGTAACCTGACCTCAAATCAATCTTAGAAAACACTGTTGCCCTTTAACTGGTCCATCAAGTCATCTATCCTAGGCAAAGGGTATTTGTTCTTCACTGTCACTTTATTCAATTGCCTATAGTCAACACACATCCTCATACTCCCATCCTTTTTCTTCACAAACAACACAGGGTCTCCAAGGTGACGCATAGGTCTAACAAACTTTTTCTCCAATAAATCCTCCAATTGAGCTTTCAACTCGGTCAACTCTAATGGGGACATCCTATGGGGCTATGGATATGGGACCTGCACAGGAAGCAATTCTATGGAAAACTCTATCTCTCTCTTGGGGAAACTCTGTATCTTCTGGAAATACTTCGGGATAATTTCTTACTATCCATCATCGATACTTTGCTCAAAGTCTACATCACTAGGAAGAAAATATAACCTTTACTCTCACCTTTACCAGTTCCATTTCATACGTTATGTAAAGACTTATGGGTTTCTTAGGTCTAATGGAACAGGAAGAAAAGTAATGGTTTTCTCATAGGCTTAACAGTACACGGTTGGCTTCAAGCCAATCCATGCCAAGAATCACATCTAAACCTTGCATGGGTAAGCAAATGAGATCTAAAACAAATGATCTATTCTCAATAACAAAATGGCAATCTAAACAACATTTACAAGTCCTAACGGGTTTTCCGTAGGGGTAGAAACAATAAGGTCAAAAGGAAGCTAGTTATATGCAAGTTAAGGGTTTTAACACACGAGTGGGAGATAAAAGAATGGGAAGCGCAGAATTTATAGGACAATTAAGTTTCTACCATACATATTACACTTACCTTCCACGAGATTTCGTGACTTTGTTCTTCTAGGCATTACGGTGAATACCCTTCCTTGGTATTTGGCTTGGGATTGGGGGTTGGCGGGTTCCTTTCTGTGCATTCTCGGGAGTAATGACCTGGTTTTCACATCGGTAGCACACGTTTGTTACGGCTCGACATGGCATGCTCCCATGATTCTTGCCGCACTTGGGACATTCCATGGATGGCACGGGTCGTGGAGTCCTGGACCTCTTTGTGGTGCTTTCCCTTTATTGTTATTATTGTTGTTGTTGCGATTGTTGCTGGGATTATTATAGCGGTTGTTGTTGTTGTTCGGTCTTCCTTGATGAAAGTTCCTTTGTGGCACTTGTGATCTTGATTGATGTGGAAATGGAGGTCGATTTTGCCTCTTGACTGTTGACCTTGAGGTGTCAGCTTTTTGATGATATTCTTAGACTTTCCCAAGTATTCTCTTCCCTTCTTCAATGATGCGGCATTTGTTGACTAAGGTAGAGAAATCCCTGATTTCCAATGCGCAACTCCACATTAAGTTCTCCTTTAACCCTGACTCGTATTTAATGCATTTCCAATCTCATCAGGGTTACCTTGGTACATCCTTGAGAACTTAATGAGTTCCTCAAATCTGGCAGTATCCTGAGCCACATTCATATTCCCCTGGACAAGTTGCATGAATTCAATGTCCTTAGCATTTCTAACCGACTCGGAAATTACTTCTCGTAAAAATGGACCTTGAATAATTCCCAATCAATGTCCACTTCGGTTGCTCAGGAGTCTTCGAACACCATCGTACCAAGGGCATCACCCTCAAGCATGTGGGTGGCAAAGTGACCTTCGCTCCTCCTAACATGGAACTAGCAAAGACCTTCTCAATATTTTGAATCCATTCATTCTACATTAGGATTTGAGGGTCCCCTTGAAAACGGGTGGATTCGCCTTACGAAATTTGAAACGAGCATGTTCGGAATTCATGTCCTTGATTTATATTAGCTTGACTTCTGATCCATCCGTTCCATCATCATTCTCATGGTCCTTGCTACGTCACGAAGTGCTTCAGCGGTCTCATTATCTTGGTTATCTGCCGCGCTCCTAGTCTGTTGTCGTCGTGCCATTGGTCCCTATACAC
This sequence comes from Dalbergia oliveri, assembly GCA_030441495.1. NCBI lineage: Eukaryota > Viridiplantae > Streptophyta > Magnoliopsida > Fabales > Fabaceae > Dalbergia > Dalbergia oliveri. The sequence continues at coordinate 28,810,983 of JAMLFY010000003.1, read as the reverse complement.
ACAAAACGCAACACTGAGGTGATCAAGCCCAATATTCCATGCAAAGTGAGCAAGTTACCATGGCACTTTCAACATACAGGAGTCATGTATTTCTAATCCTCAAGCTCATCCTAATGATAAACATCTACACATGACATTACTAACGTATTATGCTTTAGAAGCATAGTCGGTCCAATCCTCAGTTTCGATAAGGAACTCCTCAGTACCAAAATGTAACACCCTAATAATTAACCCAATACACCTAGGCAGGATTTATTAATTACTAGACTTTACTCTTTGCTTCAGTTCCTTAATCATGCTTTGAAAATACTTAGTGAAATTACGAGCCATTTTTTTTAAACATAATTGAAAACGTAGCCGCTTAACGTGAAAGATTTAGCAAAATTTAAAAGACACATAGGAATTTACAAACATCACATCATAATATATTGGCTCCATCATAGGCATCCATAATTACATATCATATAGATATTTTGCCTACCAACAGAATAAGACTAAGTGTAGGCAATCTAATAAAACATAAATAATATATGGATGGAAGGACATCCATTAATGGCACCTAGTAATAACACTCCAGGATAGGGATAGATATCTGAAATATACGAGTGAAACTAGCAGGATTCAAGTTCAGCTACCCGACCTCAATGTGATTCACGAACGCTTCCTTCCGTTTCTTAGACGAGATGGAAAGAAAAATAGAGGGAGTGAGAAACTTATAAAAGAATCTCAGTAGGGTACTCACCTCATGATGCATTGTGTCATCATCATCGTCCCAGGAACCTCGGGTTATTATGAAATAGTGAGCATGCTAAGATTGATTTATTAAGTTCGAAAATATACTTTACCGAGGTCGTCGTTTTAATCATGCGTCTTATAATGCATCATAAACTTAGCATGTCATGTTTATAATGAACTTTTCCTTTCATATATAATAACATAGTTATGCATAAAATCACATCATATTCCTCATCATCATTTCATAATACTATGCATAGCATCATATTTCTCATCATCATCTCATAAATACTATGCATAGCAGAACATCATATTCACATAATGCATTTACTTAGTTTCTTAGGTGACTTAAAGTTACTTTCATCATCATTTTCCTGGGCCACCCTATACTCCACCCTTTTGGGAGTAATCTAGGTTATGAGCTCATACCTTGCTAGTCGTCATATACTTATCCCTTTTGATAAGTAAAAATTCCGTCTCTACCCTTTTGAGAGAACAGAACGGGGCAAGAATCACCTTTTCACCGCCTATAGTTTGACGGGTCCAAAGGATCATTTTCTCATATATTTTGAGTCACCTTTAAGTCTTTGCATGTTATATCATAATACAATTCTTCATTCATAATCATCATAACATTTTCTCATTTATAGTCTTATGCCGAATAATATATACCAACTGAATCATGCATCTGGAGATTCCCAGAAGAGAGGTGGGTCACAATGGACACGCTTAAATACCAAATCTTTCCTTAGCCAGAATCTTTCCAAATTGCACTCTTACAGGAATACACTTTCTTCCAGGAACGAATATGTCTTTATTTCATGCATAAGTTTTCATTGTTTGCAACAACAACTATAACATACAAACCAGGGAATCAATCAATGACACCAAATTCTTAATAAGCATCAAATCACATTTTAAGTACACATAAATTACTAGCTTCCCATAAAATTCTTACAAAGTTTTAAAACTCTTTTAGAACTAATTCCTTTTGTTAAACTTGAAAGAAGTCATAGGACTTTAGGCCTAAATTAACCATGGGACCGATTTATAACTTGAAAGAATGTTCATAATTAAATCTTTCACTTAAGATAAAAGGAGCAAGTCTTGAGCTTTAGAGATTTAGGTGACATCTTTGAATTATTACCATGCTATGCAACCTTATTTTAATCTTATCTTTATAAGGTGATAGCTTGGAATTATAAACATGATATGCAATTCCATTTCTTTATCTTTAAGATTTAAGGTGATAACTTGAAAATTAAACATGATGCAAGAACTTGTAATATAAACATGATGCAAGAAACTGGAGCGCGTAATCCGCATAGGACAAGGAGAGGAGAAGAGAATCTTAAGCAACCGGAGCGGCGGTAGTCCGCATAGGACCTGAGGGATGAGAATTACATTTTTTTTTTAAGCTCCAATTCTCAAGACTTCTTAAAGAATAAATTCTTTAACTCCAATTATCTCATTTCTTCACTTATGATTCATAAGCAAGTCTTTGAGCTCTAGGATTTTTAGGTGATGACATAAAATAAACATGCCATGCATTGACTCTTTTAGCCATTATAAAATAAAGTGAGAGCATAAAATAAACATGAGATGCAACTTCTTTATTATCTTTAGAGATTAAGTGACAACTTGAAATTTAAACATGAAATGCAAGCTTGAAATTTAAACATGAGATATGCAAGTTCATTTATTTATTCTTGAGAATTTAGTTATGACATAAAATAAATATGGTTATAAGGCATAAACTTAAACATGGATGCAAGTTCACTTATCTCTTTACTAGAGCTCCTTCAAGACTTTAAGAGAATTATGTTTTCAACCCAATATATGTATCTTAGCAAGACAAAGTAAAAATACATATTTCATATTCAAACCTCAAGATAAAAACATTATTCTTTAAAGTTTTGCATTAAATGGAATGTTCAAGCTTTAGAGGCCTAACTTGTGATGGATTTACAACCCATATTCAAGGTCCTCATCATCAAGCCATCATTTCATTCCTTCCTAGGCCATTTGGCCGAAACCATGAAAGGAAAATAAGGAAAGAAAAACTGAAATTTTAGAAGCTTTGGAAACTAGTGAAACCTTCAAGTTTTAGAGATCTAACTTGTGAAAGCTTTGCAACCAACACTCAAGAACTCATCATCAAACCATGGTCTCATCATAAGCTAGGCCATATGGCCAAAATACTTTAAAGAAAAGAAGAATGAAAATGAAAACTTAAAAGAAAGCTCATGAAAACATCATTTTTGAGCTAGAAACATAACTTGTCTTAGCATAAAATGAACTTAGAACACCTCCCTACCTAATTTGATTTAAGAAAGGAAGAGAACTTGGTTTCCTTGAGTGAAATGAAGCAAATATCTTTGAAAAGCTGAAGGGAGAATTCAACCAAAGAAAGAAGAAAGAAAGCTTTTGGTGCTCCTAAGACTAGAATTTGTGTAAGTTATGAACTAAGCATCTAAACTATCTTCAAGCATGCCTATTTATAGAGATTTTGCAGCTCATAAATGGACAAAGGAAGGAAAGAAATCTGACCAAAAATTAGAGAAAAATAAGGAAGAAAAATCATTTTGTTTGGTGGCTTAAAACATGGAATCATGTTTCCATGTTTTCATGATTCTTTGTTTTCATTCTTTGGATTTTTGTGTAATAATTTTCTGACTTATTACTCAATAATTTCGTGCATTACAGCCTTGTGGAAGAGGATTTTGTGTGTTCCATGTATTTTTTAGGTGTAGGCAAGGTATTCATGCAATTTAGAGAATTTACGGTTAAGGGTTTAAGTGAATTACTAAGCAATTTGGGTGTTTTAAGCAATTTTAGGTTCTAATCAATCTAAATAAATAATTTTGACTCTAGATTAGTAATTAGAATTTAATAAGCTTTAATTTGAGCCTAATATTGCTTAGGTTTCGTTAGAAATCAAAAATCTCAAAATTTGTAAACTCACAAAGACAGGCAAAACGGTCATTTTACTTAAAAATTGCCCGGACCACCCGAGCTTAACCAATGGTTAATCATGGCTTAAAAACACCTTTTAACACATTTTAGTGAGGTTCAACTAACGGCACGCAATTGAAGTTAAAGCGCAGGGCGTTTTGGTCATTTCGCGTCGAAGCTCAAAATTAGGATTCTTCTCCTCTATTAACACACATAACACAAACAATCCCTTATTAACATCAAAACATCCCCTTGAGGATGGGTGGGGCCCACGATCCTCATTTTCTGAGTAAAATAACCTCAGGGGCATTTTGGTCATTTTACACGTATAGAAATTGGGGTTTGCAATACTTGCACGAATTGCTCCTAACTTCTCTTCTAACGTTATATTCCTTTATTAAGGATTTTGGTCTCAAATTTTATATAATATTTACCTACAATTGGTAATTCCTAATGATAGTAAAAATTACAGGAAAAATTGCGGCGTTACAAGTCGACGCGCCACCATCTCGCGTCTCCAATGTTCATTGGACTGCAGGAGTAAATCTAAAAAGGGATGGGTAGGGGATTTGATATCAGCTTTAACTTCCTACGAGGAACATACTCCGGAACCGCGCACTATTGTAGATGAAGGATGGGCACAACGGTTTTGCTCACCATAGTCTCGCGTCCTCTCAAAGATCAAATCATTGTCATAGGGAGAGTCCGGGCTAACGAAAGCTAGAGAGGGGAATGCAAATGGAAGTCCTATGTATACAAAAATGCGCACGCACAACGACCTTTCAAAATGGTAAGACTGACTACCGGATCATAGTGCACCTTCCACATGGGCATGTCAACAAAAATCACGCATCACGTCATTTGAATTAAAGACGTAACGCAAAAAGAAGTAGAGGGATGAGAATCTTGCTAAAGAATCTCAGGAGGGAACCTCCTATCCTAGTGTCATCGCTACGTCCCAGGAACCTTGGGTTTATTATAAAAGGTTAAACGTGCAAAGGTTCATTATGAGGTTTTCATAAAAGATAATTATCCAATGCCGTGTCTTTTATGATGAATCTTAATGCATGTATGCAGCATACCAAGACATGAATGCATGACAATACTTTATGTAGCAAACCAATAAAACATATCATCATCAACTAGTTCTCATATAAGTGGCATCTTATTTCTCAACTTGTGACATCATGGTATGTAAAATTAGTAACCGACCCTGATACTAGGTTATGAGCTCATATCTTAACTAGTCGTCACTAGTTCTTACTTATCCTCTTGATAAGCGAATCATAATCATAAAAATAACAATCCCGACTCCCAGAGTATTGGCAGGAGGACTAAGGAATCACCCATCATGGGACTTTCTTCCTTTTCTGAAATGCATCAACGGCTTAAGACCAGTGACTTTGTCGCTTTGGTAGGCTAATGTCGATGCCCTCACGGTTTTACCTTCTCTCACGTCAGGAGAAGTACATCTCACCTGCAAAATGCATCATCTGTTAGGACATGACATTGTTCGCTTCGATATGGCTCCATGACTATACACCCTACGGGTTTCCTTTCTCTCACCGTAGCAGGAGAAATGCGTCTCTGCGTGTCACATATTAATCATTCTTTTCAAAACTTTTCTCAAGTCCCTCAAATTTGAACGGAAATTTCAGCATATCGACTACACTTCAAATTTCCTCAAATTTGAGTTATGCCACATAACTTAAGCACATGTTGTTCTCATGAAATATCTCAATCGAGTATATCTCTTATTCTTAAGAGCATACCCTCCTAGCTCATTTCATGTTTCTCTCTCATGCATCTTAAGCATAATGTATCACATTATCACAACAACATGTCTCAAATACACATATAGTCTCATGCTTCATGACATTAACATATTCTCATTATCACAAGTATACCCACTTAGCCACTCGCATCACGCCTCCTATCTCATGGTGTCTTATGCGAGCCTTTCCGGGTCTTAAACTTGTATTCTAATTATCTTAACTTCCATTATGAGTCTTTATTACTCCTAAGGGATCATCGCCTATTATTTCCTCTAATGTTTATGCTTACTAACATATCCATACAGCACTTCACCACCTTGGGTAGAATTTGTCATGTGATTATGGGTCCTAAATCTTCATTTTTGACCCTTTCTAAGTTTGTCTTTGCCTAAAGCCCTATAATTAACTCCTAAACCAATTATGAGGGATTCCTACACATATTCACTAATTATGAACCATTTTTCTCAAGTCCAATTATGCAGAACAGAATTTATAATTTGTGCATCTAAGTGTTCTAGAATTCACATTTTAAGTCCTTTTTAGTTACTTGTTCTTTCTAAACTTCCCTAAATCGTTCCTTGCTCCACTCAAACATAATTTTACACATTTTAACACCATAAAACAGAATTTATACAGTGGCCAATGTGCACATGGCAGAACCGAAAACATAAGCATCAAATAGTCACATAATCTCATGATTTAAATGCATATAAGTTGCTAGTTTCCCTTGGAATTAATTTTAGTAATTCAAAACTCTTTTAGAAGCCAATTTATCTCATTAAAATCATACAAAAATGGGTAAGGTCAGTAGCTAAATTATTTAGCTCAAGAAATAGATTTAATTCATAAAACTTTGTTCATAATGTTCTTTAAGTACTCCTAAGCTTGAAAAATTCCAAGACTTAGACTATGGGCACTTATGATTAGATGAACCATCTCAAGTCCATCATCATCATCACAAGGCCCAAATGGCATTCTTGAAATGCCTCCATTTTCTAAAACTTTATGTAAGATACTTGGGCAATTCTTTGAGCTCTAGGAGGTTTAAGTGATGGCATAAACTTAAACATGATATGCACTTATTTTATTCTTCATTAGAAAATAAAGTGAGAGCATAAAATAAATATAGGATGCAACCTCATTATTATCTTTAAAAATTAAGTGATAACTTGAAATATAAACATGGAATGCAAGCTTGGAAATTTAAACATGATAATGCAAGTTCATTTAGTTAATCTGAGAGTTTAGTGATGGCATCAAAGTAAACATGATATGCAAGGCATAAACATAAACATGTGTGCAATCATTTTATCTTAGTTAGAGTTCTTATAAAACTTTAAAGGAACATTATAACCTTAATCTAATATGTATCTTAATAACATAAAGTGAGCTTTAGAGTTCTTAGTACCAAGTCTTGAAAGAAGCCTTTGGTTTTGAACTTCATCATCAAGCTCAAGAAAATGTACACAAAGCTCAACACTTTGTCTAAACAAACATACTAAAAACTAAGTCATATTCTTTATTTTATTGCTTATGGGCTTCAATCTAGAGTGGTCTTACAACGGCCAACCAACTTTAAGGTTGGCAAGGTAAGCTTAGAGCTTTGAAAACTTATGATTAATTTTCTTAACAAAACTTTTGTGATCTACTTAACATTTTTAACAAACTTTGTTCAAACAAAGGAAGAGGAAACCGAAATCATGGGAGAGAATGGAAGAGGAAGCCAAAAACTTGTGGAGGAAAATGGAAGGAAAAAACTAAAATCATAATTAAGAAAAAAAGAGAAAGAAACCACAAGCATATATGGTCCAAGACCAAGTTTTAAAGCTTTAGAGGTTTCTCACATGACATCAACAAGTCATTAACTTAAAACCTCATCATCAAGCCAAATTCTTTCTCATGAAAAGGCCTCTTGGCCAAAAAGGAAAAGAAAAGGAAAGCTTAGAAAACCAAGAGAAAACTAGAACTTTTCTTAAGGAAAACAAGTAAAAACTTTAAAACAAAACCCCTACCTAAAGGAAGTCTTTGGAAAGGATGAAAGAAAGCTTGATCCTTGAAGGAATGAGAAGACAAAATCTTCTCTTGAAGGTGTGTATGGATTCGGCCAAAGGGGAAAGTCAAGGAAGATGATTTTTCCTTGAGGTTGCAAGCTTGGGAATGGAAAGTTTGAGTGTTTAAGAGGTGGTTTGAGGTGAGGAGTTGTGGTTTATGGTTGCTTGTGGTGGTTTGTGGTGGTGGCAAGGTTTCTTTGAGGAAGGAAAGAAAGCAAGATGAAGAGAAATTTGAGAGAAATTGAAGGAAAGTGCAAGAAAGCCAAAGGTAGCAAATGATCTAAAGTGTAACAAGGTACTTCCAAGCTTGGTATTTATAGAAATTTTGCAACATGGAGGCTGCACAAAGGGGAAGTGGCCGACGGCCAAGGAGGAGGAAAAGTGAGGAAAATATCTCTTTACATGGGTATGGGCTTAGGCATGGCAAGCATGGTTGATGTAACGTTTCCATTTTCTGTCTTGAGTACAAATGACCAAAATGCCCCTAAGGTCATTTTTGCCTAATTGAGGGAAGCCGACCTTAGCCCTCAAGTGGGTCAACTCAATCGTTGAAGGGGATTATAACTGTTGTGTTTGATATCCAGGTGAAAATCTCGTTTTCGAATTTTCAACTCAAAATGACCAAAATACCCTGTAGTGTTTTACGCAAGTAAAGATGCGTTTGAGCCCGAAACTTCTCTAGAAAGTTCAGAGTGTTTATGAGTGGTTTCTAATGTTTAGTCCTGTCTTGTAGGTCCCGGGCATTTTAGTGTAAAATTACCATTTTACCCCTAGAACATGTATAGTGAGCCTAATGACGTAATTAAGCAAACCTAAGCAATATTAGGCTCTAATCGAAGATTAATTTATTTCGATAATTAATCTTGAGTCAAAATAATTTATTAAGGTTAATTAGAACCTAAGATTGCTTAGTTAAACTCTAATTACATTCTTTAATTCAAGATTTCTAGTCATGGAATCTTGAATAGTGTTTTCTCTCTCCAATTCCTTAAATTAAGGAATTATGCCCATACCTCATTTGACTAAGAAAAATGATTTTTAATTGTTAATCTAGCAAGATCACTCTCCTAATCAAGTCTTGACAACCTTAATTAGCCATTACCTCACCTCAACACTTTCTTACAACTCCTAACCAAAACCTTAATCAAAGAAAAACCTAAACACATCACTAAAACACAATTACATGAACAAATTATTCCTCCCCTTGGCTGTAAAATTGGCCAAAACCTTTCCCCCAAATTCCATCACATGTTGATTTTGTTTCACTCAAAGAACCATGCCTTAGGCCATACCTTGACCATGCTTTCAACCATGCTTGCCATGCCTAAGCGCATACCCATGTAAAGATATTTCCTCTCTTTTCCTCTCTTTGGCCGTCGGCCTTTGTCCCTGGCAGCCTCCATGTTGCCAAATTTCCATAAATACCAAGCTTGGAAGAACTTGGTTACACTTTAGAAGCTTTGCCAAGTTTAGTTCTTGCTTTTCTTGCATTTTCTCTCAAAGTTTCTTCTTCTTCTTCTTCCTCTCAAAGAACCTTTCCACCACCACAAACCACCACCACAAACAACCATAAACCACCACTACCTCACCTCAAACCATCTCTTAAACACTCAAACTTTCCATTTCCAAGCTTGCAACCTCAAGGAAAAATCATCTTCCTTGACTTTCCCCTTTGGCCGAATCCATACACACTTTCAAGAGAAGATTTTGTCTTTCATTCCTTCAAGGATCAAGCTTTCTTTCATCCTTTTCAAAGACTTCCTTAGGTGTTTTGTTTTAAAGTTTTTACTTGTTTTCCTTAAGAAAAATTCTAGTTTTCTCTTGGTTTTCTAAGCTTTCCTTTTCTTTTCTCCTTTTGGGCCAAGAGGCCTTTTCACGAGAAAGACTTTGGCTTGATGATGAGGTTTTAAGTTAATGACTTGTTTATGTCATGTGAGAAACCTCTAAAGCTTGAAAAACTTGGTCTTGGACCATATATGCTTGTGGTTTCTTTCTCTTTTTCTTGCTTATGATTTTGGTTTTTCCTTCCCTTTTCCTCCACAAGTTTTCGTTTCCTCTTCCTTTCCCTTTCATGATTTTAGTTTCCTCTTCCTTTGTTTGAACAAAGTTTGTTAAAAATATTAAGTAGATCATAAAAGTTTTGTTAAGAAAAATTAATCATATGTTTTCAAAGAGCTCTAAGCTTACCCTTGCCAACTTTAAAGTTGGTCGGCCGTTCTAAGAGTTCCACTTAGATTGAAGCCTATAAGCAATAAAATCAAGAATATGACTTAGTTTTTAGTATGTTTGTTTAGACAAAGTGTTGAGCTTTGTGTACATTTTCTTGAGCTTGATGATGAAGTTCAAAAACCAAAGGCTTCTTTGAGGACTTGGTGCTAAGAACTCTAAAGCTTACTTTATGTTGTTAAGATACATATTGGGTTAAGGTTATAATGTTCCTTTAAAGTCTTGTAAGAGCTTTAGCTAAGATAAAATGAGTTGCACACATGTTTATGTTTATGCCTTGCATAGCATGTTTATTTTGATGCCATCACTAAACTCTCAAGATTAACTAAATGAACTTGCATTATCATGTTTAAATTTCCAAGCTTGCATTTCATATTTATGTTTCAAGTTATCACTTAATCTTTAAAGATAATAATGAGGTTGCATCCCATATTTATTTTATGCTCTCTAACACCCTAATATTTAACCTCATACTCCTAGGACGTATTAAGATTAATTATTAGTTACTACCTCCTTTTAAATTCATTTGCAAAACTACTTAGCGAAAATACGGGTGAAATTTTTTTTTGAAACTTATAAAACAAGATGCGAGCCATTGAGTGCATTATGAGCAAAACGTAAAGCGAAGAGAAGAATAAATCACATAATATATAAACAAATAAGAACACCTCCATCATAAGCTCAACCATCATAATATGTAAATACCATAGTTTAGTACATCAACCGAATACATCAACTAAAATATAACATAAAGTCATACCCATATGAGTGGACAAGAGCTTGCAGGATAAGAAACATAAAATACAGGAAAACATAAATAGCTAATACATGGAAAGCCCCAAAAGTCCACCTAGCCGACCAACCCTCCCCTCTAAAACCTACACGACGCTAGTCCTTGGACGGAGAAATGTAGCTCGTAACTGTTGGGGCTCAGATGTGGCCCAATGAAGCGGGGCGTGGGCATGTGGATTAGTGGAGCGACGTGACCTCCTCTGGGGATGCTGAGGCTGACGTACGCGCCTCACAGCCTCCTTAGACTGGATCCTCGCTACCCTCCGACGTTCTTAGGCACCAGGGACGAAGTCCTCCAAGAGGGTCGCCTGAGAATCCTCACAGGTCCCTTCCACAACGAGGTATGAGGGGAACATATTCCGGTGGCCACGCACTTGAAGAGGAAGTGTCTGGCATGATATAACGCCCTCGATTTCTCGTTAGAGTACAAATGACCAAAATGCCCCTAAGGTCATTTTTACCCCTAATTCGAGGGAAGCCAACCCAGTCCTCGAATGGGTCAACTAAATGTTTGAAGGGGATTATATCTGTTACATTTGATATCCGAGGCGAAAATCTCGTTTTCTAAACTTTCGTCTCAAAATTATCAAAATACCCATGCTATGTTCTACACGGGTAAAAGGTGCCATTTGAGCCCGATTTTTCCAGGAAGTTTGGAATGATGTTTTTAAGTGATGTTTGATGTTTAGTCTGCTCTGAAGGTCCCTCAGTTTAGTGCGAAATTACCATTTTGCCCTTAGAATAGTGTACAGTGAGCCTAATAACGCAATTAAGCAAACCTAAGCAATATTAGGCTCTAATCGAAGATTAATTTTTGATAATTAATCTAGAGTCAAAATAATTTATTAAGGTTAATTAAAACCTAAGATTGCTTAGTTAAACTCTAAATTGCATTCTTTAATTCAAGATTCCTAGTCATGGAATCTTAAATAGTGTTTTCTCTTCCAATTCCTTAAATTAAGGAATTGTGCCATACCTCATTTGACTAAGAAAATGAATTTAATTTGTTAATCTAATATGACCACCCCCTAATCAAGTCTTGAACAACCTTAATTATCCAATTACCTCACCTAAACACTTTCTTACAACTTCTAACCAAAACCTTAATCAAAGAAACACCTAAACACTTCACTAAACCACAATTACATGAACAAATTAACCTCCCCCTTTGGTAAACTTGGAGAATACATGGCCTCAAAGGAGTGTCACATGTTGATTTATTTCTCACTCAAAGACCATACCTCAAGCCATACCTCACCATGCTTTCAACCATGCTTTGCCCATGCCTTTGCCCATACCAATCAAGAGATATTTTCCCCCCAAATAGCCAAGAGGCTGTCGGCCATGCACCCCCAAGGAAGCCTCCATGTTGCCAAAATTCTAAATACCAAGCCTTGAAAAGCCTTGATACACTTTAGATCATTTGCTAAGTTTAGTTGTCTTGCATTTTCTTGCTTTTTCTCTCTAAGTTCTCTTCATCTTCTTCATCTTCTTCTTCCCCTCAAAGAACCTTGCCACCATCACAAACCACCACAAACAACCATAAACCACCACTACCTCACCTTAAACCATCTCCTAAACACTCAAACTTTCCATTCCCAAGCTTAGAAACTCAAGGAAAAATCATCTCCTTTGAGTTTCCCCTTTGGCCTAAACACATGCCAATATCCAATAGGAGATTTTGTCTTCTCAACTCTTCAAGAATCAAGCTTTCTTTCTTCCATTCCAAAGACTTCCTTAGGTAAGGGTTTGTTTTAAAGTTTTTACTTGTTTTCCTCAAGAAAAGTTCTAGTTTCCTCTTGGCAAAACTTTTTCTTTCTCCCTTTTTCCTTTTTGACCATGAGGCTTATTCTTAAGAAAAACTTTAACTTGATGATGAGGTTTCAAGATAAAGACTTGTTGATGTCTTGTGAGAAACCTCTAAAGCTTGAAACAACTTGGTCTTGGACCATACATGCTTTTGTTTTTCTTTCTTTCCTTGCTCATGCTTTTGGATTTCCTTTCCTTTCTTCCTCAAGGTTTCGGTTTTCTCTTCCTTTTCTTGGATGATTTCGTTTCTTTGTGCCTTTGTTTGAACAAGTTTTGCTAAAAATGTAAAGTAGATCACACAAGTTTTGATAAAGAAAATTAATCCTAAGTTTTCAAAGAACTCTAAGCTTACCCTTGCCAACCTTAAAGTTGGTTGACCATTCTAAGAGTTTTACTCTAGATTGAAGCCCATGAGCAATAAAATATAGAATATGACTTAGTTCTTTGTATTTTGTTTAGACAAAGTGTTAAGCTTTGTTTCTATTTTCTTGAGCTTGATAATGAAGTTCAAAATCAAAGGCTTCCTTGAAGTCTTGATACCAAGAACTCTAAAGCTCACTTTATGTTGTTAAGATGCATAATGGGTGTAACACCCAAATATTTAACCCCAATATGCCTAGGACGTATTCAAGATTAATTATTAGTTATTACTTCTCTTTAAATTCATTTACAAAATACTTAGCGAAAATACAGGTAATTTTTTTTTTGAAATGATTCATATAAAACAAAGTGCGAGCCTTTACGTGTAACATAAATACAATGTGAAGCGGAAGAATAAATAAAACATACAGAACATAAGCATTAAAGAACACATCCATCATAAACATCATTCCTCATCACATTAGATAACATAGTTTAGTACATCACTACAAAAATATATCAGAAATATAAAGTCTTACCCATACTAGTGGGAGAGCTTGCAGGACAATAACATAAAATAAGAAACATGAAGACAAATACATGAAACAACCCCAAAAGATACTCCCAAGCTAAGACTCTCCCTCCCTCGAGCTATGAATGACGCTCCACTCATCCCTCGGTGGCACATAACCAATGAACTGGGCAAGCTCCTCGGATGCGTGAAGGCGGAAGGATGGCGAGCATGCGCCACCGCGAGGGCGTATCTCCGGACGTCGTGCTAACCTCTACTACGTCACCATCTCCTCACTACCCATCCCGATATCCATGGGTATGGATGGGCGGACCCTCGAGAAGGATGAGAAGGAGGATCCTCTGATGGGTCCCTCGAACGTCTCGGGTGAGGCACGTACTCGGGGTAACCTCGCACCACTAAAGATGCTGAACGAGAGCGACCTCTGCCAGTCACTGGGCGCGTCCTCTCAAAAATCATGTCGTCGCCAAAGGGGAGGTTGGAGTGAATCTGAAGCTGGAGACTGGAAAGGCAAATGGGCGTCCCATGTATGCAAAAATGTGTATAGCACAACAACCCTCGAAGTGGTAGGATTGATGATCCGATCGTAGTGCAGCTCCCACACAGGTGCGTCAACAAAAATCACGAACAACGCCATCGATATCTGAAGACGTAACGGAAGGAAGAGAGAAAGGGTGAGAATTCTTGCTAAAGAATCTCATTAGGGAAATCCTCTATCCTAGTGTCATCGTTTACGTCCCCAGGAACCTTGGGTTTATTATAAAAAGGTTAAGCATGCATAGGTTCATTATGAGGTTTTGACAAAGATATTTATCCAAGGTCCATGTCTATTATAATGATTCTTAATGCATGTATGCAACATAATAGTTCATGGATGCATGGCAGGACTTTAGGTAAATCAAACAAATAACAAACAACATATAAGTGGCATGTAACTTTCTCTTGAACATCTTTCCTTTCTCATACTTGTGACACCAATCATAATAGTAACCGCACCCCTTTAACTAGGCTATGAGCTCATACCTTAACTAGTCGTCACTAGTTCTTACTTATCCTCTTGATAAGCGAATCATAAACATAATCATATTCATCATAATCATCATAATCCCGACTCCAGATTACGAGTAGGGGGCCTAAGGATCACCCATCATGGGACTTTTTCCTTCTTCGAAATGCATCGACTGGTTAAGACCAACGACTTTGTCCGCTTTGGCGGCTAATGTCTATGCCCACACCTTTACCTTCTCAGAAGAGGAGAAGTAAGTCTGTGTGTCACCTTAAGCATCATATATTTTTCCTTCTTCGAAACGCATCGACTGGTTAAGACCAGCGACTTTGTCCGCTTTGGCAGGCTAATGCCTATGCCCTCACGGTTTTACCTTCTCCTCATTCTAGCAGGAGAAGTACGTCTCGGATATCATCGTTAAACATCATTTTTCTCAAAAACTTTCTTATATCCCTCAATTTGACGGAAATTCGCGGCATAACAGCTACTCTTTGAATTTCCTCAAATTTGAGTCATGCCACATAATCTCAGTCACATGCATCATTTTCATGGAACTTTCTCAAATCAATAACTTTCTAGTTCACATGAGCATATTTCTCAATTTCATTCATATTTTGAAACCTTATGCATCCTAAACACAACATTTCATCATATCACCAAATCACATTATACATATAAAGTTTCATGCTCAAGGAACTAACATAATCACATCATCATATGTGTGCTCGAGGTTCATCATCATAATTATACTCTCGCCACCTATCTCATAGTGTCTTATGCTTTGACCCTTACGGGTCTTAAACTTGTATTTGCATCTTTATTACCCTTAAGAGGTTAACACTTAGTTCTCTAAGATTTGAACTTACTAAAGATTCCATACAACACTTGACATAAAAGGAGAGAATATCATTCACTTAAAGGGCTCTTGAATCTTCATTCGTGACCTTTTTTAAGATTTGTCTTCGCCTAAGGCTCCATAATCAATTCCTAGACCAATTATGAGGGATTCCTAGGCATGTTCTCTAAGTTATAAACCATTTTAAGCTCTTATCATCACCTTAAACTTAGAAATCAACACCTAATTATTTATGAAGGGATCTTGTACATGTCTTACTAATTATGAATCATTTATCCTTGAATTAATCATGCTAGAACAGATTTGCATTTCTTTGCATTAAGGTGTTCTAGAATTTCATCTCTAATCCCTTTTTAGTTACTTATTCTTTTCTAACTTTTCTAAATCGATCCTTGCTTCACTCAACATAATTTTACACATTTAACACCTTAGAACAACATTTATACAGGAGCCAAACATAGAACCGAAGTCATGAGCCCATAAAATCACATAATCTCTTGGGTTGAAATGCATATAAGTTACTAGTTTTCTCTTGGACATTCTTAGGAAACAAAAGGTGTTCTGGTAATCGATTACATGTTCCTAGTAATTGATTACCAGGAGCTCAATTCATTCTGGGTTTCAAAAAACGGGTAATCGATTACATGCAATGGTAATCGATTACTTAGGGTTAAATCGTTTCTAAAAATAAAGAACATAGGGGTAATCGATTACACTATAAGGTAATCGATTACAGGTTTCCAGAAGGTTCTGGGCATGAAGAAGCCGTGGTAATCGATTACACTTGTTGGATTACCAGAACCAAAAGTCCTTCAAAACCCTTCTGGTAATCGATTACATGGATGGTAATCGATTACCAGAACCTTCGAAATTTGAGAAAACATGATTTTTTGACACATTCCAAACTATTTAAACACCTTGAGACCTCATAAAATAGTTTTCCAACATTTTCTTGAAATTATTCATGCATTTTACAAAATCAAACCATTATTGAATCATACCAAAACTCATCCATTTCTTTTTGACTGGAGTTTTCTATTTAGGATACTTAGGGCAAGTCTTTGAGCTCTAGAGTATTTAGGTGATGACATAATCTTAAACATGTCATGCACTTTATTTTACTCTTCATTAGAAAGTAAAGTGAGAGCATAAAATAAATATGAGATGCAACTTCATTATTATCTTTAAGGATTAAGTGATGACTTGAAATATAAACATGAAATGCAAGCTTGGAAATTTAAATATGGTAATGCAAGTTCATTCATTTACTCTTGTGAAATTAGTGATAGCATCAAAATAAACATGAGATGCAAGACATAAATTTAAACATGAATGCAACTTGTTTTTATCTTAACTAGAGCTCTTGCAAGACTTTTAGAGGAACATAAACCTCAACCCATTATGTATCATAAGGCAAGCTTTAGAGTTCTTAGCACCTAGACTTCAAAAGAAATCTTAAGGTTTGAACTTCATCATCAAGCTTAAGGAAATGGACTCAAAGTTCAACACTTTGTCTAAACAAAACTACAAGGACTAAGTCATATTCTTTATTTTATTGCTCATGGGCTTCAATCTAGAGTAAAACTCTTAGAACGCCGACCAACTTTAAGGTTGGCAAGGGTAAGCTTAGAGCTCTTTGAAATCATAAGATTAACTTTCTTAACAAAACTTTTGTGATCTACTTGACATATTTTACAAACTTTGTTCAAATCCAAAGAAGAAAAATGAAGTCCTTAAGGGAAAGAGGAAGAGGAAAATCGAAACTTAAGCCAAGAAAATAAAAGAAATCCAAGCATGTATGGTCCAAGACCAAGTTGTTTCAAGCTTTAGAGGTTTCTCACATGACAACAACAAGTCATTATCTTGAAACCTCATCATCAAGCTCATGTTTTCTTTATGAAAGGGCCTCTTGGCCGAAAAAGAAGGGAAAGGGGCAAAAGAGTTTGAAACCAAGAGAAACCTAGAACTTTCTTGAAGAACACAAACAAAATCATCAAAACTTAACCCCTACCTTAAGAAGTCTTGAAGAGAGATGTAAGAAAGCTTTGTTTTCTTGATGAAAGGAGAAGGAAATCCTCTTGAAGTCTTGAGGAAGAACTTGGCCCAAGTGAGGGAGTTTGAGAGGAAATGGGAAGATTTTGTAAGAAGTGTGAACTTACCAAGTGAACCAAAGTGTGACAAGGTTCATCAAGGCTTGGTATTTATAGAAATTTTCAACAATGAGGCTTCCAAAAAGGGAGGGAACTGGCCACATGAGGGAGGAAGGAGAGAAGAAATATCTCTTGCAAAGGTATGGTGAGGTATGGGCACAGGCATGGCTTGAAGTATGGCTCTTGAGTGTAATTGAAACAACACATGATGGGTTATGGAGGGGGAGTGGCCGGCCACCTTAAGGCCATGAGGGAGAGAAAATTTGTTCATGTAATTGTGGGTTAAAGGTGTGTTTAGGTGTGTCTTTGATTAGGCTTTTGATTAGGAGTTTATAAGAAGGTGTTTAGGTGAGGTAATTGGTAATTAGGAAGGTCAAGACTTAATTAGGAGAGTAATCTTGTTAGATTAGTAATTTAAAATAATTCTTTTGGTCAAATGAGGTATGGCTCAATTCCTTAATTTAAGGAATTGGAGAGAGAAAACACTATTCAAGATTCCATGACTAGGAATCTTGAATTTAAAGAATGCAATTAGAGTTTATCTAAGCAATCTTAGGTTCTAATTAACCTTAATAAATTATTTTGACTCTAGATTAATTATCGAAATAAATTAATCTTCGATTAGAGCCTAATATTGCTTAGGTTTGCTTAATTGCGTCATTAGGCTTACTACACGTTCTAGGGGCAAAATGGTAATTTGTGCTAAAACCTTCCGGACCTTCCAGCCGACTAAACATCAAACATTGCTCATAAACATCATTCTAAACTTCCTGAAAAGTTCCGGGCTCAAACGGCACCTTTTACCCGTGTAGACACAGCAGGGTATTTTGGTCATTTTGAGCCGAAAGTTTAGAAAACGAAGTTCTCCTCCTATATCATTCATAACAGCATAATCCCCTTTAAACATCGAGTTGACCCATTCGAGGGTTGCCGGGCAACTGTCCTTTAATTTCCAGGTAAAAATGACCTCAGGGGCATTTCGGTCATTTGTACACTAACAGGAGAAATTGGAGCGTTACATTACTCCCCTCCTTAAAAAGAATTTCGTCCTCGAAATTCGTTACCTTAGAAAAGCTCTGATACTTCGTCCGCATCTCGGATCCAATTCCCACATGTACTCCTCCGTCTTCTCGTCCCCACGCAACTTTCACCAAAGGAACGGACTTACCTCAACGCTTCACACCACGGTCACGATCCTCGTTGGTGGAGATTGAAGTTAGGTCCTCCCTTAACTGGACATGCTCTGGCTCTAACACATGGCTAGGGTCGGATTGATATTTTCTTAAGGAGACGTGAAAGACGTCATGAAGATTTGACAGATTTGGAGGTAGGGCTATTTTATAGGCAATTGTCCCAACTCTCTGAAGGATTTCAAAAGGTCTGAGAAATCGGGACTCAATTTCTTGACTTTCATGGCTCTACCTATTCCTGGAGTGGGGGTTATCCTCAAGAAAACATGCTCACCTTCTTGGAACTCTAACGCTTTCGCCGCTTGTCCGCATAGCTCTTTTGTCGCTTTGAGCAGTTAAGATTCTATCCTTGATCATTCTTATTTGCTCTGTGGTTTCCCTCATACATTCGGTCCCAAAATGCTTTGTTCTCCGAGATCATGCCAACACAAAGGCGACTGGCACTTCCTTCCATACAAGCCTCGTATGGTGCCATACCGATACTCGCATGATAACTGTTGTTATATGCGAACTCGACAAGCGGAGGTACTTATCCCAACTCCCTTTTCTATCCAAAACACATGCCCTTAGCATATCCTCCAAGGTTTGGATAGTTCTTTCTGATTGTCCATCTGTTTGAGGGTGGTAAGCCATGCTTAAGCACATCCTAGAACCAAACACCTTTTGAAAGGCTTCCCAAAACGCGACGTAAACCACGGATCTCAGTCCGAGATTATCGTCGATGGAACTCCGTGTAACCTTACTATCTCTTGGATGTACACTGGGCCAACTTATCTAGGGAAAAGGTTAACTTGATGGGTAGGAAATGGGCTGACTTGGTTAACCTGTCCACTATTACCCAAATAGCGTCATGGCCGGCTTGGGTTCGAGGTAGGCTGGTCACAAAATCCATAGATATACTATTCCACTTCCATTTGGGATAGGAAAAGGTTGCAACATTCCTGAAGGCTTTTGGTGCTCAATCTTCACCTTTTGACTAAGCACTTACTAACCCAGGCTACTACGTCCTTTTTCAATCCAGGCCACCAGAACATCTTCTTTAAATCTTGATACATCTTGGTGGCACCAGGATGGATGGTGAAGTGGCTTTTATGGGCCTCCTTCAAGATACTCTCGGAGGTCACCATTTTGTGGTACACAAATCCGCCCTTCGAACCTCTACAAACCATCTGTTCCTTGCTCAAAACCCTTAAGCTTTCCAGCCTTAACCGCCTCTAGAGTCTCCCTAAACTCTTCATTTTCTACTTGTGCCATCATCACCCTTGTTTAAACCCACTTGTTACTTAAGATGACACATCTTCACACCCTTTCTGATTTTGACATCCCCAAATTCATGTCCCTAAACTTCTCTATAAGCTCAACTTCCTTGACCATCATGTGGGATAAGCGTAATGATTTTCGACTCAAGGCATCGGCGACCACATTGGCCTTGCTAGGGTGGTAACATAAGCCGAAATCATAGTCCTTTAGAAACTCCATCCACCTTCTTTGCCTCATGTTTAGCTCCCTTTGATCAAAGAGATGCTTAAGACTCTTATGATTGGAGAAAACTTCAAACCTTACTCTATACAAGTGATGCCTCCAAATCTTCAAGGCAAACACTATGGCGGCTAACTCTAGGTCATGGGTAGGGTAGTTAACCTCGTGAGGCTTGAGTTGTCTAGACGCATAGGCTACCACTTGCCTATTTTGCATCAACACACAACCTAAACCTTTCCCCGAAGCGTCACAATATACCTTGAAGGGTACATTGGGGTCTAAAACCAAAACTTGGGTCGAGGTCAACCTTTCCTTTAACTCTTGGAAGCTCTCTTCACAATTGGGATTCCATGAAAACGGGGTGTTCTTCCTAGTTAGCTTGGTTAGGGGAAGGGCAATCTAGGAAAATCCTTTAATAAACCTACGGTAATAGCCTGCTAAACCCAAAAGCTCCTGATTTTCGATACGGTGGTCGGTCTATCCCAATTCATTACGGCTTCTATCTTACTAGGGTCAATAGTTATACCTCCTTTCGATACTACATGCCCCAAAAACTTCACTTCCTCCAACCAGAATTCACACTTAGAGAGCTTAGCATACAACTTCTTCTCTTTCAACACCTCTAAAACCAACTTTAGGTGACTTTCATGCTCCTCGTGAGTCTTCGAATAGATGAGTATATCATCTATGAAACAACCACGAACTTGTCTAAATAGGGTCTAAAGATCCTATTCATATAGTCCATGAACACGAGGTGCATTTGTCCAAAGGACATCACGGCGAACTCAAAGTGTCCGTACCGTGTCCTAAAAGCGGTTTTAGGTATATCCTTATCTCTTACTCGAATTTGGTGGTATCCGACCTCAAATCAATCTTGGAGAATACCACCGCTCCTTTCAACTGGTCCATAAGATCATCAATCCTAGGCAAAAGGTATTTATTTTTCACCGTCACACGATTCAATTGCCTATAATCTATACATAATCTCATGCTCCCATCCTTTTTCTTAACAAACAAAACTAGGGCTCCCCACGGTGAGGCACTAGGTCTAATAAAATTCTTCTCCAACACTCCTCCAATTGGGTTTTCAATTCCTTCAACTCCAAGGGTGACATCCTATACGGGGCTATCGAGATAGGTCCCATTCCCGAAACTAACTCGATGGAGAACTCCACCTCTCTTGGAGGGAACTCAGGTATCTCATCAAAATACCTCGGGTACTCTCTTACCACAGGAATGTTATCTATGTTCTGCTCAAAGTCTACTTCGCTAGCGGCTAGAAGGACATATCCCTTAGTTTTCTCCCCACTACAGAAGACATCTAGCATTCACATAAAGTTTCAAGGTTTGACTAGTCTTGCTAGGGGTAATGAAAAATAACAGATTTGGTACAACCTAACAACACATGGTTAGCGTGAAGCCAATCCATGCCAAGGATTATTCCTATGTCTTTCAAATCTATGACATAGGATCTATTTTCAACAGGAAGATGGCAATTTAAACAACAGTTACATGTATGTACAGACGGTTGGGAGTAGAAACAATGAGATCAAAAGGAAGCTTAGAAACTTGCAAATTTAGATACTCGACACTAGCATGTGAGATAAAAGAATGAGTAGCACCAGAGTCATATAGCACAGTTAAGGTTCTACCATTTAGTTCGCACTTACCTTCGATGAGGTCGTTGGATCCGTTTTTCCTCCGCGTTGAGGGTAAAGACCCGTCCTTGGTGTTGCGGTCTGGGATTTTGACTTGACGACCCTCCATTGCTTCTGCAATCCTTTGCATAGTGGCCGAGCTTGCCACACTTGAAGCATACTCCTTGTCCGGCAGGCGGGACGATTGCCATGATTCTTTCCACAACGGGGGCACTCCATGGCTTGTGCGGGTCTGGGACAAGAGCGGGGCTCCTTGGGGTGCCTTGTTCTTATTCCGTTGGGCCCTCCTTGTTGATTATGGTTGTTGTTGTTGCGAGGACCGCTCACTCCTCCTTGATTGTTGCGGTTCCCTCGGCGGGGTTGAAAGGCGGCCCGGGTGTTGCCGGATGGTTGATTGTTGGGTCCTCTTTGTTGTTGTGGTTGATGATGTTGTTGTTGTTGTTGATGCTTGAACTGATTGGATTGGTAGGGATGGTAGTGGTTCCTCGTTTGAGTCTGATTTGATGGCTTGAACTTTGGGGCTTGGGGTCCCAAACCACGGACGATCCACCCTGCGGCACTCATCTTCTTATGCCCTTCTTCGATGATTCGGCACTTGTTGACTAGGGTCGGGAAGTCCCTAATCTCCATGTGTGCCACAGCGAAGTTAAGTTCGGTCCTCAATCGGCTTCAAACTTAACACAATTCCATACCTCGTCGGGTTCCCTTGGAAAACCCGTGAAAACTTAATCAACTCTTCAAACTTTACCGTGTATTGGGCGAGAGATTCCACCTTGGACCAACTGCATGAACTCAATGTCCTTGGTGTTCTTCACGGACTTGGGAAATACTTTTCATAGAAGTACGTCTTAAAAGCTCCCAATTGATGGCTGCGCCTCTAGCTTCGAGCAGCCTGGGTGTCGGTCCACCAAAATTCAGCGTCGACTTCCATTATGTAGGCTGCAAAGGTGACTTTTGTCCTCCGACAGGCAACACGAGTAGATCTTTTCCATGTTTTTGATCCACTAATCAGCCTTGTCGGATTCAGAGCTCCACGAAAGGTTGGGGGATTAGCCTTGCGAACTCCCCAAATGGGCTTGTTCTACGGCTTTAGGGGACCTTAGCATTCCTTGGTTGATTCATGCGATCGAACATGCGTTCCATCGCCCTAGCCAGTTCGCGTAGAGGCTGCCTCATTTCCTTGTTCACGCGGCGTTGCGTTCCCATACTGCCCGGGTGCCATTGGTCCCTAAGCACACAACTCAACAAATACTGAGGTGATCAGGTTCAATATTCCAAGCTAAATGAGCTAGTTACCATGGCACAGACAAGCAGACAAGGTCATGAATGCGTATCCTATAGCTTATGTAACACCCTAGTAATTAACCAAATACACCTAGGTTGAATTGGATTAATGACTAGACTTTACTCTTTGCTTTGGTTCTTTCATCATATTTTGAAAATACTTAGTGAAATTACGAGCCATTTTTTTTAACATAATTGAAATCGTGAGCCGCACATAACATAAATGATTAAGCGGTAGTAAAATAAGACATTTAAGAATCTAAATATATCATATTGGCTCCATCACATAACATCCATAATGCACATCACAACATATATATAATAACCTCACTCAAAAGGTGAGTTAAGTTCATACATCATATCTTACATATTCACACCATAGGAAACTATTTATAAGGAAATTCATGCCCCTAAACTAGATAACCTTAAAAGCTGAGGAAGGCTACTCTAAACTTGGAGGTATAACACTCTTAAGACTACTTAAAAACTCTCTAGCGCCACGTCTTGGAAACGGGGAAGAAACCCGATCCACTGACGAGCTTCCTCTGAAGGGCACACGAGATGCACCAGGCGGGTTGCATGGACGATCTTCTTGCTAACCTCGGCTGAAACCGTTTCCTCACTACCCTCTCTTACACGTGGGAGAGTAGGAGCAGAGCTTCAGAATAAGCATGAGTAGGAGGGTCCTCTGAAGGATCAGTTTCAGATATCTCGTTCGTGGATTATACTCTGGAAAACCATGGAATAGATGAGGCGGGATAAGAACGTAACATTCTTTCATCAAGTGGATGTGCATGTTCGAAAACCATTTCATCGCCATAGGGAGAAGTAGGAGAAAACGATAACTAAGGACAGGATGTGCAAATGGACGACCTATGTAAATAAAAACACGAACCAAGCACCTTCCTTCAAAGTGATACGAATGATGCACCGGATCATAGTGGAATTCCCAAGTAGGGTGTCAACGAACAGGACGAATGTCGCCATCTGAATCTGAAGACAATGACGGAAATAAAGGAAAGGGAGTGAGAATCTTACTAAAGAATTCTCAGTGGGTATCTCCTTCTACGGTGTCATCATCAAAGTCTCCAGGAATCTGGGTTATTATAAAATAGTGAACATACGAAGATTAAATTTTAAGTTCAAAAATACTTTTACCGAGATTCGGCCAATTTTAATTATGTGTCTTATAATGCATCATAATCTTAACATGTCATATTTATAATGAACTTTTCTTTTATCATTACATCATATTCCTCATCATCATCATTAATATAACATGCATAGAAGAACATCATATTTCTCATCATCAACTCATGTATGTTATGCAGAAGAATATCATAATAGCTACACATGGACATGGTGCACATAATTTATTTCTTTAGTACCTTAGGTGACTTTAAAATCTTATCATCCTTATTATTTTCCTTGGGCCACCCTATACTCCACCCTTTTGGGAGTAATCTAGGTTATGAGCTCATACCTTACTAGTCGTCACTAGCATATACTTATCCTTTTTGATAAGTTAAAGTCCTAACTCTACCCTTTTGAGAGAAGGTTAGGGGGCTAGAATCACCTTTTCACCACCTATAGTTTGATGGGGAGAGGATCATTTTCTTATAAATTTTAAGTCACCAATAAGTCTTTGCATGTTACAACTCGCAATTCATAATAATTCTAACATTTTCTTATTTACAGTCTTATTGGAATAATATATATCAACTATAATCATGCATCTGGAGATTCCCAAGAAAGAGAGGTGGGTCACAATGGACACGCTTAAATACCAAATCTTTCCTTAGCCAGAATCTTTCCAAATTGCACTCTTACAGTAATACACTTTCTTCCAGGAACAAAATATGTCCTTATTTCATGCATAAGTTTTCATTGTTTGCAACAGCAACTATAACATACAAACCAAGGAATCAATCAATGACACCAAATTCTTGATAAGCATCAAATCACATTTTAAGTACACATAAAATTACTAGCTTCCCATAAAATTCTTACAAAGTTTTAAAACTCTTTTAGAACTAATTCTTTTTGTTAAACTTGAAAGAAGTCATAGGACTTTAGGCCTAACTTAACCATGGGACCGATTTATAACTTGAAAGAATGTTCATAATTAAATCTTTCACTTAAGATAAAAGGAGCAAGTCTTGAGCTTTAGAGATTTAGGTGACATCTTAGAATTATTACCATGCTATGCAACCTTATTTTAATCTTATCTTTATAAGGTGATAGCTTGGAATTATAAACATGATATGCAATTCCATTTCTTTATCTTTAAGATTTAAGGTGATGACTTGAAAATTAAACATGATGCAAGAACTTGTAATATAAACATGATGCAAGAAACTAGAGCGGCGGTAATCGCATAGGACTAGGTAGAGGGAGAAGAGAATCTTAAGCAAGAGCGCGGTAGTCCGCATAGGACCTGAGGGAGAAGAGAATTACATTTTTTTTAAGCTCCAATTCTCAAGACTTCTTAAAGAATAAATTCTTTAACTCCAATTATCTCATTTCTTCGCTTATGATTCATAGGCAAGTCTTTGAGCTCTAGGATTTTTAGGTGATGACATAAAATAAACATGTCATGCATTGATTCTTTTAGCCATTATAAAATAAAGTGAGAGCATAAAATAAACATGAGATGCAACTTCTTTATTATCTTTAGAGATTAAGTGACAACTTGAAATTTAAACATGAAATGCAAGCTTGAAATTTAAACATGAGATATGCAAGTTCATTTATTTATTCTTGAGAATTTAGTTATGACATAAAATAAATATGGTTGTGCAAGGCATAAACTTAAACATGGATGCAAGTTCACTTGATCTCTTTACTAGAGCTCCTTCAAGACTTTAAGAGAATTATGATTTCAACCCAATATATGTATCTTAGCAAGACAAAGTAAAAAAAATTACATATTTCATATTCAAACCTCAAGATAAAAACATTATTCTTTAAAGTTTTTCATTAAATGGAATGTTCAAGCTTTAGAGGCCTAACTTGTGATGGATTTACAACCCATATTCAAGGTCCTCATCATCAAGCCATCATTTCATTCCTTCCTAGGCCATTTGGCCGAAACCATGAAAGGAAAATAATGAAAGAAAAACTGAAATTTTAGAAGCTTTGGAAACTAGTGAAACCTTCAAGTTTTAGAGATCTAACTTGTGAAAGCTTTGCAACCAACACTCAAGAATCTCATCATCAAACCATGGTCTCATCATAAGCTAGGCCATATGGCCAAAATACTTTAAAAAGAAAGAAGAAGAAACTGAAAATGAAAACTTATAAGAAAGCTCATGAAAACATCATTTTTGAGCTAGAAACATAACTTGTCTTAGCATAAAATAAACTTAGAAATACCTCCCTACCTAATTTGATTTGAAATAAAGGAAGAGAACTTGGTTTCCTTGAGTGAAATGAAGCAAAATATCCTTGAAAAGCTGAAGGGAGAATTCGGCCAAGAGAAAGAAAGAAAGAAAGCTTTTGGTGCTCCTAAGACTAGAATTTGTGTAAGTTATGAACTAAGCATCTAAACTATCTTCAACATGCCTATTTATAGAGATTTTGCAGCTCATAAATGGACAAAGGAAGGAAGGAAATCTGACCAAAAATTAGAGGAAAAAAATAGGGAAGAAAAATCATTTTGTTTGGTGGCTTAAAACATGGAATCATGTTTCCATGTTTTCATGATTCTTTGTTTTCATTCTTTGGATTTTTGTGTAATAATTTTCTGACTTATTACTCAATAATTTCGGCCATTACAGCCTTGTGGAAGAGGATTTTGTGTGTTCCATGTATTATTTAGGTGTAGGCAAGGTATTCATGTAATTTAGAGAATTTACGGTTAAGGGCTTAAGTGAATTACTAAGCAATTTGGGTGTTTTAAGCAATTTTAGGTTCTAATCAATTTAAATAAATAATTTTGACTCTAGATTAGTAATTAGAATTTAATAAGCTTTAATTTGAGCCTAATATTGTTTAGGTTTCGTTAGACAAATCGAAAATCTCAAAATTTGCAAAACTGCACAACGAGAGGGCAAAAACGGTAATTAAAAATCTGGGACCATCGGACTTAACCAAGGGTCATTCATAACTTAAAAACACCTTTTAAAATATTTTAGTGAGGTTCGTAAGTTGGCACGCAATTGAAAAACGGCCACATGGGCGTTTTGGTCATTTCGTGTCAAACTCAAAATTGAGATTCTTCTGCTCTATTAACACACCTAACACAAACAATCCTTTATTATCCTCAAAACATCCCCTTGAGGATGGGTGGGGCCCACGATCCTCATTTTCTGAGTAAAATAACCTCAGGGGCATTTTGGTCATTACACATACAGAAATCGGGGTTTGCAATGCTTGTACGAATTGCTCCTAACTTCTCTTCTAATGTTATATTCCTTTATTGAGGATTGTTTGGTCTCAAATTTTATATAATATTTACCTATGGTAATTCGTAATTTCTAATGACAGTAAATATTATAGTAAAAATTGGGCGTTAAGCTTATCTCTAATAGCTAAGCACTATACATGACATACTACCGTAACATGCTTTTAAAGCATGGTTAGTCCAATCCTACCTCCGTAAATCGAAATCTCTAATACCAAAATGTAACACCCTAATATTTAACCCCAATACGCCTAGGACATATTTAAGATTAATTATTAGTTATTACTTCTCTTTAAATTCATTTATAAAATACTTAGCGGAAAATACAGGTAAATTTTTTTTTGAAATGATTCATATAAAACAAAGTGCAAGCCTTTACGTGTAACATAAATACAACGTGAAGCGGAAGAATAAATAAAACATACAGAACATAAGCATTAAAGAACACATCCATCATAAACATCATTCCTCATCACATTAGATAACATAGTTTAGTACATCACTAAGAAATATAAAGTCTTACCCATACTAGTGGGAGAGCTTCAGGACAATAACATAAAATAAGAAACATGAAGACAAATACATGAAACATCCCAAAAGATACTCCCAAGCTAAGACTCTCCTCCCTCGAGCTATGAATGACGCTCCACTCATCCCTCGGTGGCACATAACCAATGAACTGGGCAAGCTCCTCGGATACGTGAAGGCGGAAGGATAGGCGAGCATGCCCGCCACGGTGAGGGCGCATCTCTGGACGTCGTGCTAACCTCCGTCACGTCTCCTACCTATCCCGATATCCATGGGTACGGGGGGCGGAACCCTCCGAGAAGGATGAGAAGGAGGATCATCTGATGGGTCGGTCTCCGAACATCTGAGCGAGACACGTACTCGGGGTAACCTCGCACCACTGAAGATGCCGAACGGGCGTGACGTTCTCGTCAGGGGCGCGTCCTCTCAAAAATCATGTCATCACCAAAGGGGAGGTCGAAGCGAATCTGAAGCTAGACTGGAAACGCAACGAGCGTCCCATGTATGCAAAAATGCATATAGAACAATGACCCTCGAAGTGGTAGGACTGATGATTGATCGTAGTGTAGCTCCCACACGGGTGTCAACAAAAATCACGAACGACGCCATCGATCTGAAGACGTAACGGAAAGGAAGAGAGAGATGGGTGAGAATTCTTGCTAAAGAATCTTAGTAGGGAAATCCTCTATCCTAGTGTCATCGTTTACGTCCCAGGAACCTTGGGTTTGCTATAAAAAGGTTAAGCATGCATAGGTTCATTATGAGGTTTTCACAAAGATATTTATCTAAGGTCCATGTCTTTTATAATGATTCTTAATGCGTGTATGCAACATAATAGTTCATGGATGCATGACAGTACTTTAGGTAAATCAAACAAATAACAAACAACATATAAGTGGCATGTAACTTTCTCTTGAACATCTTTCCTTTCTCATACTTGTGACACCAATCATAATAGTAACCGCACCCCTTTAACTAGGCCATGAGCTCATACCTTAACTAGTCGTCACTAGTTCTTACTTATCCTCTTGATAAGCGAATCATAAACATAATCATATTAATCATAATCATCATAATCCCGACTCCCAGAGTACGGGTAGGGGCCTAAGGATCACCTATCATGGGACTTTTTCCTTCTTCGAAATGCATCGACTGGTTAAGAGCCAACGACTTGTCCGCTTTGGGAGGCTAATGTCTATGCCCTAACGATTTTACCTTCTCCTAAGCAGGAGAAGTACGTCTCGATGTGTCACCTTAAGCATCATATATTTTTCCTTCTTCGAAACGCATCGACTGGTTAAGACCAGCGACTTTGTCCGCTTTGGAGGCTAATGTCTATGCCTAACGTTTTACCTCCTCCTCAGAGGAGAAGTACGTCTCGATGTGTCACCTTAAGCATCATATATTTTTCCTTCTTCGAAACGCATCGACTAGTTAAGACCAGCGACTTTGTCGCTTTGGAGGCTAATGCCTATGCCTCAGTTTTACCTTGTCCTCACAGAGGAGAAGTACGTCTCGGTATATCATCATTAAACATCATTTTTCTCAAAAACTTTCTTATATCCCTCAAATTTGAAGGAAATTCGGCGGCATAATAGCTACTCTCCGAATTTCCTCAAATTTGAGTCATGCCACATAATCTTAGTCACATGCACCATTTTCATGGAACTTTCTCAAATCAATAACTTTCTAGTTCACATGAGCATATTTGTCAATTTCATTCATATTTTGAAACCTTATGCATCTTAAACACAACATTTCATCATATCACCAAATCACATTATACACATAAAGTTTCATGCTCAAGGAACTAACATAATCACATCATCATATGTGTGCTCGAGGTTTATCATCATAATTATACTCTCCCACCTATCTCATAGTGTCTTATGCTTTGACCCTTACGGGCCTTAAACTTGTATTTTCATCTTTATCACCCTTAAGAGGTTAACACTTAGACTGTCTCTAAGATTTGAACTTACTAAAAATTCCATACAACACTGCACATAAAAGGAGAATATCATTCGCTTAAGGGCTCTAGAATCTCCATTCGTGACCCTTTTTAAGATCTGTCTTCGCCTAAGGCTCCATAATCAATTCCTAGACCGATTATGAGGGATTCCTAGGCATGTTCTCAAAGTTATAAACCATTTAAAGCTCTTATCATCACCTTAAACTTAGAAATCAACACCTAATTATTTATGAAGGGATCTTGTACATGTCTTACTAATTATGAATTATTTATCCTTGAATTAATCATGCTAGAACAGATTTGCATTTCTTTGCATTAAGGTGTTCTAGAATTCTCATCTCTAATCCCTTTTCAGTTACTTATTCTTTTCTAACTTTTCTAAATCGATCCTTGCTCCACTCAACATAATTTTACACATTTAACACCTTAGAACAGCATTTATACAGTAGCCAAACATAGAACCGAAGTCATGAGCCCATAAAATCACATAATCTCTTGGGTTGAAATGCATATAAGTTACTAGTTTTCTCTTGGGACATTCTTAGGAAACAAAAGGTGTTCTGGTAATCGATTACATGTTCCTAGTAATCGATTACCAGGAGCTCAATTCATTTTGGGTTTCAAAAACAATCGGGTAATCGATTACATGCAATGGTAATCGATTACTTAGGGTTAAATGTTTCTGAAAAATAAAGAACATAGGGGTAATCGATTACACTATAAGGTAATCGATTACAGGTTTCCAGAGGTCTGGGCATGAAGAAGCCGTGGTAATCGATTACACTGCCTCAGCAATCGATTACCAGAACCAAAAGTCCTTCAAAACCTTCTAGTAATCGATTACATGGATGGTAATCGATTACCAGAACCTGGAATTTGAGAAAACATGATTTTTGACACATTCCAAACTATTTAAACACCTTAAGACCTCATAAAACAGTTTTCCAACATTTTCTTGAAATTATTCATGCATTTTACAAAATCAAACCATTATTGAATCATACCAAAACTCATCCATTTCTTTTTGATGGAGTTTCCTTTTTAGGATACTTAGGGCAAGTCTTTGAGCTCTAGAGTATTTAGGTGATGACATAATCTTAAACATGCCATGCACTTTATTTTACTCTTCATTAGAAAGTAAAGTGAGAGCATAAAATAAATATGAGGTGCAACTTCATTATTATCTTTAAGGATTAAGTGATGACTTGAAATATAAACATGAAATGCAAGCTTGGAAATTTAAATATGGTAATGCAAGTTCATTCATTTACTCTTGTGAAATTAGTGATAGCATCAAAATAAACATGAGATGCAAGACATAAATTTAAACATGAATGCAACTTGTTTTTATCTTAACTAGAGCTCTTTCAAGACTTTTAGAGGAACATAAACCTCAACCCATTATGTATCATAAGGCAAGCTTTAGAGTTCTTAGCACCTAGACTTCAAAAGAAATCTTAAGGTTTGAACTTCATCATCAAGCTTAAGGAAATGGACTCAAAGTTCAACACTTTGTCTAAACAAAACTACAAGGACTAAGTCATATTCTTTATTTTATTGCTCATGGGCTTCAATCTAGAGTAAAACTCTTAGAACGGCTGACCAACTTTAAGGTTGGCAAGGGTAAGCTTAGAGCTCTTTGAAATCATAAGATTAACTTTCTTAACAAAACTTTTGTGATCTACTTGACATATTTTACAAACTTTGTTCAAATCCAAAGAAGAAAAACTGAAGTCCTTAAGGGAAAAAGGAAAAGGAAAACCAAAACTTAAGCCAAGAAAATAAAAGAAATCCAAGCATGTATGGTCCAAGACCAAGTTGTTTCAAGCTTTAGAGGTTTCTCACATGACAACAACAAGTCATTATCTTGAAACCTCATCATCAAGCTCATGTTTTCTTTATGAAAGGGCCTCTTGGCCAAAGAAAGGGAAAGGGGCAAAAGAGCTTGAAACCAAGAGAAAACCTAGAACTTTCTTGAAGAACATAAACAAAATCATCAAAACTTAACCCCTACCTTAAGAAGTCTTGAAGAGAGATGTAAGAAAGCTTTGTTTTCTTGATGAAAGGAGAAGGAAATCCTCTTGAAGTCTTGAGGAAGAACTTGGCCCAAGTGAGGGAGTTTGAGAGGAAATGGGAGGATTTTGCAAGAAGTGTGAACTTACCAAGTGAACCAAAGTGTGACAAGGTTCATCAAGGCTTGGTATTTATAGAAATTTTCAACAATGAGACTTCCAAAGAGGGGAGGGACCGGCCACATGAGGGAGGAAGGAGAGAAGAAATATCTCTTGCAAAGGTATGGTTGTAGGCATGGTTGAAGGTATGGTGAGGTATGGGCAAAGCATGGCTTGAAGTATGGCTCTTGAGTGTAATTGAAACAACACATGATGGGCTATGGAGGGGGAAAGTGGCCGGCCACCTTAAGGCCATGAGGGAGAGAAAATTAATTCATCTAATTGTGGGTTAAAGGTGTGTTTAGGTGTGTCTTTGATTAAGCTTTTGATTAGGAGTTTATAAGAAGGTGTTTAGGTGAGGTAATTGAGTAATTGGAAGGTCAAGACTTGATTAGGAGAGCAATCTTGTTAGATTAGTAATTTAAAATAATTCTTTTGGTCAAATGAGGTATGGCTCAATTCCTTAATTTAAGGAATTGGAGAGAGAAATACTATTCAAGATTTCATGACTAGGAATCTTGAATTTAAAGAATGCAATTAGAGTTTATCTAAGCAATCTTAGGTTCTAATTAACCTTAATAAATTATTTTGACTCTAGATTAATTATCAAAATAAATTAATCTTAGATTAGAGCCTAATATTGCTTAGGTTTGCTTAATTGCGTCATTAGGCTTCCTGTACACTGTTCTAGAGGTAAAATGGTAATTATGTGCTAAAACTACCCGGGACCTTTGGGGCCCAACTAAACATCAAAAATTGCTCATAAACATCATTCTAAACTTCCTGGAAAGTTCAGGGTAAACGGCACCTTTTACCCGTAGACAGCAGGGTATTTTGGTCATTTTGAGCCGAAAGTTTAGAAAATGAGGTTCTCCTCGGATATCATCCATAACAGCATAATACCCTTTAAACATTGAGTTAACCCATTCGAGGGTTGCTGGCAACTGTCCTCGAATTCCGGTAAAAATGACCTCAGGGCATTTCGGTCATTGTACTCTAACAGGAGAAATCGGGGCGTTACAATGGGTTGAGGTTGTGATGTTCCTTTAAAGTCTTGTAAGAGCTCTAGTTAAGATAAAATTAATTGCACACGTGTTTATGTTTATGCCTTGCATAGCATGTTTATTTTGATGTCATCAGTAAACTCTCAAGAATAACTAAATGGACTTGCATTATCATGTTTAAATTCCAAGCTTGCATTTCATGTTTATATTTCAAGTCATCACTTAATCTTTAAAGATAATAATGAGGTTGCATCTCGTATTTATTTTATGCTCTCACTTTACTTTCTAATGAAGAATAAAATAAGTGCACATCATGTTTAAGTTTATGCCATCACTTAAACCTCCTAGAGCTCAAAGACTTGTCCAAGTATCTTGCATAAAGTTTTAGAAAATGGAGGAATTTCAAGGAATGCTATTCGGCCTTGTGATGATGATGGTGGACTTGGATGAGTTCCTCTAATCATAAGTGCCCATAGTCTAAGTCTTGGAATTTTTCTAAGCTTAGATGTACTCAAGGAACTTTATGAATAAAGTCTTATGTTTTAAATCCATTCCTTGAGATAAATAATTTAGCTACTAACCTAGTATATATTTATATGATTTCAATGAGATTCATTGGTTTCTAAAAGAGTTTTGAGTTCCTAAAATTATTCCAAGAGAAAACTAGCAACTTGTATGCATTTTAATTCATGGTTTATGTGACTCTATGAAGTTTATGATTTCGGTTCTGCCCTTGATGTTTGGCCACTGTACTAAATCTGTTTTAAGGTGTGGAAATGTGTAAAATTATGTTTGAGTGAAGTAAGGAACATTTTAGAGAAGTTAGAAAAGATTAAGTAATTAAAACGGGTTCAAACTTAGAATTCTAGAACACCTAACTATGGAAAAAGGCAAAACTATTCCAGCATGATTAATTTAAGGATAAATGGTTCATAATCAGTAAAACATGTATACAAACTCTTCATAAATGGTTAGGAATTAATTACAAAGCTTAAGGTGATGATAAGGACTTAAAATGGAAATTCTAGCACACTTAGACATGGTAAAATACAATTCTATTCCAGCATAGCTAAATTGAGGAAAAATGACTTATAACTTAGTAAACATGCCTAGGAATCCCTCATAATTGGTTTAGGAATTGATTATGGAGCCTTAGGCGAAGACGGATCTTTAAAAGGGTCACGAATGGAGATTCTAGAGCCCCGTAAGCGTATGATATTTTTCTGCCCTTAAATGTATGATGCTATTTGGATTTTTAGTAAGCATAAACATTAGAGAAAATTGTAGGTAATGATCCTTTAGGTGTAATAAAGATCCATAATAAAAGTTAGAATCATTGGAACACAAGTTTAGGACCCGTAAAAGCCAAAGCATAAGACACCATGAGATAAGAGGTGTGATGTGAATGTTTTAAACGCTATGAGTATGAGAATGTATGGATGTGTGGCATGTTTCTATGATGATGTGGAATGTTATGTTTGAAATGCATGAAATGCATGAGAATGCGAGACATGAATAGAGGATATGTTTTATGATGTATTACGGTTGTATGCTCATGTTGCATCCATACAAGATAAGATAAAGTGGAAATGATCCCATTATGACTTCCGAGTGAAGGGATGTACGGGTGATCCAAGAAAGAGATATGATTCCCCTCTATTTTTTCCCATATGAATCTAGCTATGGCTAGTTAGGATGAGCTCATTCATAGGTGATGGGTGTATTTGGAGTTTTGGTGGCTATGTGAATATCGCCGGGTGGCATGTTGAATGGATTTTTGGTGGCTATGATGAGGGTGGAAAAGTGGAAAAAGTTATGAAAGGAACTCACGGAGTTCAAGTATGAAAAAGTAAAAGACGCACATGCATATGTTTCGTTGATGTTTCATTGATGCTTTGATTAAGTGATATGTGTTATCTACGTGTACTGTCATGCTCAAGTATTGCCATGCATACATAAAATATGCTGCATTCATACCATGAAGACTCATGCTAAAAGGAACCCACTTCGGATAATAAGATTTGAGAAATTAAAATTGAACCTATGCACATACACCTCTTTTATAATGAAAACTCGAAGTGGCTTGGGCGATGACGATGACACTTATGTTAAAGTCGGACCCTACTGAGAATCTTGTATAAGTATTCTCACCCCTTTTGTTTTCCCTCCCGTGTCGTCTCTATACGAGGTTGATGCGGATGTTCGTGATCTTCCTTGAGGCACAAGCGTAGGAATCACGTCGTCTAGTCATATTAGAGGGCAAGCGGAAGCACGAAGACTGGCCTAGCCTTGATAATATTATGTTTTGCGTTAGTTAACCTTGCTTGATGTATCTAGTATCTTAAGGTGTCCTTATATTTATAAGGTCTTCGTTGTTTTTTTATTATTATAATACAATACTACAAGTTATGTTATGTTTACTCTATGGTTTATTTATGATTGTTATGGTAATGTATACTTGATTATTATGTTTCTTGTTTAGCAATCGGTTCCTATGCGCATGCGCAAGCTCGTATTTTAAGTCTTAAGTTCAAAAAGAAAAATTTAGTCATATTTTTAGTACTCGTATTTTAAAGAAAGCCAAGTCAAGTTCTGAAACGAAGACGTAACCGCTAATAACTAGCATAATACGACTCGAGCGTACTAAGTGAAAGTTAGGGTGTTACACACGACGGTTCTACTCGTCACGCGGTTGTGTCCTCTCAAAGATCAAATCGTCACTGGAGGGAGAGGTCAGGGAAAACGAAAGCTGGAGACCGGGAATGCAAATGGACGTCCTATGTATGCAAAAATGTGCACGGCACAATGACCCTCAACATGGTAAGACTGATCATCTGGATCGTAGTGCAACTCCAACATGGGTACGTCAACAAAAATCATGAACGACGCCATCGGAATCTGAAGACGTACAAAAGAAGATAGAGAGGGGTGACAATCTTGTTAAAGAATTTCATAAGGAAACCTCCTATCCTAGTGTCATCACTTATGTCCCCAGGAACCTTGGGTTTATTATAAAAAGATTAAACATTTAAAGGTTCATTATGAGGTTTTCATAAAAGATAATTATCCAAGGCCCGTGTCTTTTATGATGAATCTTAATGCATGTATGCAGCATACCAAGACATGAATGCATGACCATACTTTATGGAGCAACCAATAATACATATCATCATCAACTAGTTCTCATATAAGTGGCATCTCATTTCTCAACTTGTGACATCATGGTATGTAAAAATAGTAATCAACCCCTGATACTAAGCTATGAGCTCATACCTTAACTAGTCGTCACTAGTTCTTACGTATCTTCTTGATAAGCGAATCATAATCATAAAAATAACAATCCCGACTTCCAGAGTATGGGCAGGGACCTAAGGAACCACCCATCATGGGACTTTCTTCCTTCTCTAAAATGCATCAACTGGTTAAGACCAGTGACTTTGTCCGCTTTGGCAGGCTAATGTCGATGCCCTCACGGTTTTACCTTCTCCTCACCGTAGCAGGAGAAGTACGTCTTAGTCTGCGAAACGCATCATCTGGTTAAGACCGGTGACATTGTCCGCTCGGTATGGCTCCACGACCATACCCCCCACGGGTTTACTTTCTCCTTACCGTAGTAGGAGAAATGTGTCCGGCATGTCACATATAAATCATTCTTTTCAAAACTTTTCTCAAGTCCCTCAAATTCAAGGAGATTTTCAGGCATAACTGTAACATCCTAGTTCTTTTCTTTAGAAATTAATTAAGGCTTTGTTAATGAGAATATTAAAATTCTAGATGTAGTAATGATGAGAACAACTTTATGTTCGAGCAAAAAAAAAAAATGTGAATAGTGTTTTGCAGGCCTCGCAAGCCGTTGGCTAACTGAATCCTTAAGATTAGGACCGAAGGTGCCCGAAATTAGAAAAACATGGGAATAAGGTTAGAAATAGATAAAAGTGAAAATTTTATACTTAGAATTAATTTTCTGTCGATATTTGATTTCTCGGGTATGGTGTTTCACCCATTCGGTGAAATTTCGGTGTGTGATTTCTAACACCGAAGGCTGGTTAATCTCTCAGAATAATGGAGTTTATCCTTTTAAATGCCAAATGAATGGCTAAGATTTCATCTTGGATAGAAGATCAAATCTTAGCCATTGATATTTGTTCTTTTTATTGAAAAGAGATCTTGCTTTATGATTAACCAATAACATCACACCTTATAAGATCAATATGACCCACCTAACTTCCATAAATGTCTCCCTAACCTTCGGCCATGAAGAGAACAGAAAGAACTCCATTTTCTCTTCTTAAAAACCGTTGACAATCTTGAGTTTCAAGCTCAAAAATCCTAAGCCAAACTTGATCAAAATCAAAATCTTCCTTTACTAGACATGTTCTACACTTCAACCTCTACAAGTATAACCGGTTAGAATCTCTAAATCTCACCTTATTACTTCATCCATCACTGATTAGAGAAGGGTTTGGGTGTGTTCTAAGAGCTTTGGGGTGAAGGACTTCCATTTTAGAGCAAAACTAAAGACAAGGATACATTAGCCTTCAAGGGTAGGGTTTTCTTGGGCCTTTTGCATCAAAATTTTTCTGAAACATTCTGATGAATTTTAGTTTGAGATTTCTAGTTCTATTGATTTTTATTATGTTAATATTGATGTATGAATTTTTGTGGTGTGTTTGGATGGTGTTAGAAAATGGTTTTTATCACAAGAAATTTGGACTAAGCTGCAGGATTTTTGGTTTTCCTGAAGCAGTAATTATGCACGAATTTTATGGTGTAGTTGTGGGTAGTTTCATGAGCTATAAAAATTATATGTTGAAGTTAACATCTTAAATCAACTACATGAATTTTCTTGGCTGTTGATTTTAAGGTTTATTGCCTCAAAAAAAATCAGATCCCAATGAGATTGATGTTGTCTTGATTATTGCAACTGAAGCAATATTATTGTCTGATTTTATTACCATAGCAAATCTAATTTTATTACCATAGTAAATGATTGAATGAACCTTCGAAATTTTTACACAAAGTTGATAACATATTGAAGTGTCACTGTAAATTTTATTGTGAGTTATTTCAATCATTTTCTATGGTAAATAATTAAGAGAACCCTGTCGATCTAAGTTGGTGGCCCCTTACCACTAAATTTGTACAATTTACTGAAGGAGTTAGAGAGATCCATTTGTCTTGAAATTTTTACAGGGCCTCCTAGACACATTGAAGTGACA
Organism: Dalbergia oliveri; assembly: GCA_030441495.1. NCBI lineage: Eukaryota > Viridiplantae > Streptophyta > Magnoliopsida > Fabales > Fabaceae > Dalbergia > Dalbergia oliveri. The sequence continues at coordinate 28,772,826 of JAMLFY010000003.1, read as the reverse complement.
TGGAGAATTTTGGCAGCCCTTGAATCGACCAGGTAGTAGGGAAAATAAAATTTTCTACTTAAGAGAGATTCTACCAACTGTTGAACCTGAATTTCAAATGTTGATTTAGCACTATAATGACTTGTAATTCAATTAGGGTGTTACAATGAAAGCATACTATGAACTCTAATGATTGATTTATTATGAGGAAAGAATAAGGATTACATGGTGCATGAATGCATATATATGGTTTATGCTTGCTTTGGGAAAGAGAGAAAGTACTAGAATTACTCATATGCGAAAAGAATTTATACATTTCACGTGTGCATACTTTTAACATATAGAGAAAACAGAAACAAGGCTTATACTGGTTAATTAGGGAAGGCCAGTAAGGACTTCCCAGGGATTTTATGAGTCGATGGATGTATCGGCTAGGAGTAGAACTGTGTGATTCGGAAATGGAAAAAAATGAAGTCGATGACCACGAGAGGAATGAGCTCATGTCCTAGCAGTCTATTGTCCTTTGTGGAACTATCTAATGTAGACACCTCTTGATGTGATATTAAGCCTCCCTTATGTTAATAAAGAGAAAATGCACAACTGGATTCCATAGCTCCAAATAGCAATGCATAATTCATTATTGTGGCTTATCTTGATTTCACATAATGTACATACTTTGGTGGTGGTTCTTATAATTCTTGCATGAGTATTCTTATGTGCATTCAGTTGATGTTGATTTCTATATCGTATATGAGGGATTACTCTACTGAGAATTTTATAATATTCTCATCCCTATGTGCATATATGTTGTATTGCATTTAGATGCCATCAGTGATTCTCTTCCTTGACTCGCCCAGTGGCAGTGGCATTACGACCTGACCTGGACTCCCTGGACATTGTGGCCTATTCCAGATCCGAGCCTATGTATTCTTTAGTTTTTCGTTCAGTGTTTCTGATTACCCCAGAGTTCGACCCCGGTTCTCCATATGATGGTGTGCCTCTACACATGGCACACCCCGATGTTTTTGTAGCCCCACCAGCACCACTTGTGCCCCCTCCAGACGACCCTTCGTCATCATCCTCCTCAGAACTAGACCGTCCGAGGGCCTAGACGCCGGTGGAGGCGAGGCCATCGTGCCAATGGCCAATGGTTTCATGTACGACGATACGGATTTCAGAGACTTTTGGCGTGTGCATAGTAGTAGTGTGGTGTTAGGACTTTACTAGCCTGAGTTTGATGTACTATTAAATGTTTTCAGGTCCGTTTGTATCTATATGTTATTTTTGTTGCCGGATACTTGAGCAGGCTAGGTCAGGCGAGGGCTAGTCCTATTGTTACGAGGTTTCTGACTAGCTTGGGGTCATGTCGTTTGCTTTACTAATGTAGTGTACACACTATCTGAAACCTGGTGTTCATATATGTATAAATGAGTTTTGCAACATATGTATCTAAATCTCTTTATCACTTTATATGTTGACTAGTATAGTTTTTGAACGTAAGTAATACTCCTAATTTCTATGTCAATACTCGAGTAGAACATGGGAATTAGGAGGGTGTTACATTATGGTATCAAGGACTATCCTATCAGCCTGAGGATTGGACCGACTATGCTTCTGGAGTAATTGCCATGCATTATGATGCATATATGGATATATGTGTGTGTACGACTACTGGTTAGAAATGTTGTGGGTTACCTGCCACACTTGGATTAGTATTGAGCCTGATCAACTCAATATTTTGTTTGGTGCGACAGGAATCAATGACTTCAAATCGGCAAACTAGGAGCGAGGAAATGACGCCAAAATGATGAATACCTTTCATGAGATGGCAAAGGCAATGAGAGAACAAGCTGTCATTGCTAACCGAATGATAGAGATGAACCGCAATGAGGAGCAAAACCTGGTAACCCTGAGGAAACGAAGGGATGCGAATGTCAGAAATTTGCCTAGTTTCGGAAGGCAAACCCCCCGCCTTTTCGAGGAGCTTTTAACCCCTAAAGTAGAAGAATAGATCAAGGCAATGGAAAAGATTTTTTCCGTCTCCCCTACAGAGATTCAAAAGGTGGCTTTTGCCACCTATATGCTAGAAGCATATGCGGAATTTTGGTGGGTTGGCACCAGGGATTATTTGAAGCTTCCAACTAAAGTTACTTGGGATGTCTTCAAAGAGGCTTTCTACCATAAGTACTTCCCTCTGAGGAACGCAAAGGAGTTAGAGTTCATGGCTCTGAAATAAGGACCTATGAGTGTAGCAAGAGACTGCCAAATTTGAAGAGCTTTGCAAGTTTTCTACGATTTACCAACGGGATCCAGACGAAGCTTGGAAATGTATGAAATATGAAGGGGGTTTACGTGAAGACATAGAAGCATCTGAAGCCTCCTGGAGATCCGAGACTATCTTACTTTGGTGAATAAGTGTCGACGTCCTGAGGAGTCGAACAAGAAGCTAGCAAACCTCAAGTATGCACAAAGCAATGTTAGGAGGGGATTAGCACCCCAAGGTCCCGATTCAAGCCTGTACACCAGTCTAGGGAAGATTTCCACCGAACAACAACAACAACAATCGAGGGAAGTAGCTTCAATCCCCAAGACTTGGACATAAGACGAGAGTGCCCTAAATGTGGGAAATATCACGGAAGAGGCCTTGCCTGGACAACACAAATTGTTTGCTTCGACTGTGAAAACTGGGACACAAGATATTCGAGTGCCCCAACAAGAAAGTTCAGCCCACTCCTAGGCCATAACAACAAGGGCACGTTTTTACCTAAGTGCCAAGGAAGCTTCTCAATCTCCGATCTGACGAGGTAAGTGTGAAATAAATGGTAATATCCTAGATGTACTGTATGATTTGGGTGCCACTCATTCTTTCATATCCCATGATTGTGTGCAAAAGTTAGAATTGTTTGTATCCGAGTTACCTTATGATCTTCTTGTATCCACTCCCACTGGTCCTATTAGGACTTGTTATGCATGCATGAATCTTCCTCTTCTTATAGACACTAGAGAATTTACTGCCAACTTAGTTTGTCTTTCTTTATTTGGTTTAGAAGTAATCTTAGGCATGGATTGGTTGGTACCCAATTATGTTCTTTTACATTGTCCAAATAGAACTAGTTTCTTCCCATGCTGCCTCTGTTCCTGTGGTTCCCTTTTCCTTTTATTTAGACCTAGTGACACCTAACCCTAGTAAGGTGGACCGTCAGGAATATGTTCTCCTCTCAGCTAGTGAAACTAAAAGTAACTAAGAATTGAGCACGATTCCAGTGGTGAGAGTATCCAGATGTGTTCCCAGATGATATTCCAGAGTTTCCACCTAAGAGGAGATTGAATTCTCCATTGAATTGGTCCCAAGGACGGGTCCTATCTCAATTGCCCCTTACAGGATGTCACCCTTAGAGTTGAAGGAATTAAAGGCAAGATTGAGGAACTGCAGGGAAGCATTTCATTAGACCAAGTTCTTCTCCATGGGGGGCCCTGTTCTTGGTAAAGAAAAAGGATGGGGGCATGAGGCTTTGCGTGGATTATAGGCAATTGAACAAAGCGACTATCAAGAACAAGTATCCTTTACCAAGGATCGATGACCTTATGGACCAGTTACATGGGGCAACCGTTTTCTCAAAGATTGATCTTAGATCAGGTTATCATCAGATTTAGTTCGAGACGAGGACATTCCCAAAGCTTTTAGAACTCGATATGGACATTATGAGTATAGGGTGATGTCTTTTGGACTGACCAATGCTCCAGGATTTATGGATTATATGAACGAAATCTTCCACCCCTACTTGGATAAATTTGTAGTCGTCTTTATAGACAATATACTTATCTATTCAAGGACCGAAGAAGAACATGTGGAGCATCTTCGAACGTGTTACAAATCCTAAGAGAAAGGAAGTTGTATGCTAAGTTGTCAAAATGTGAGTTCTGGATGGAAGAGGTTAGGTTTCTTGGCCATGTGGTATCGCGAGGAGGAATCTCGTAGATCCAAGTAGAATCAGTACTTCATTGGGGATGACCAACCACGATGATGAGATTCGGAGTTTCCTAGGGTTAGCTAGATACTATAGGCGATTTATCATGGGTTTTTCTCAAATAGCGTTACCTTTGACTAAGTTAACTCGGAAGAATGCTTAATTTAAGTGGATGCCAGAGTGTGAAACTAGTTTCCAGGAGTTGAAGCAAAAGTTGACCATGGCTCCAGGATTAGTATTACCCAATCCTCATAAACCCTTTGAGGTTTATTGTGATGCTTCTAATAAGGGTTTAGGGTGTGTGTTATGTAGAACGAAATATGGTTGCTTATGCTTCTCGGTTGAAACCCCACGAGTAAACTACCCAACTCATGACCTTGAACTTGCAGTGGTTTTTGCTCTAAAATCTGGTGACACCATCTTTATGGTGAATAGTTCAATGTTTCTTTGATCATAAAAGCTTAAAATACCTTTTTTATCAGAAAAAGTTGAATATGAGGCAAAGAAGGTGGATGGAGTTCCTCAAGGATTATGAGTTCAGTCTAAACTACCACCCAAGCAAAGCAAATGTTGTGGCGGATGCCTTGAGCGGAAATCCCTGAGTGTAGCATGCCTGATGATCAAGGAAACGGAGCTAGTAGAGAGCTTCAAGAGGCTTAGTGTGGGTATGTCTTGAACCCAAAGGGTGTGAGGTTAGGTCAGATCGAGTAACGAGCGAGTTCCAGGAATGAATTTTGACTGCATAACCCGAAGATCAAGAGCTTCAAGAGATTTTAAAATCAGTCATACCAAGAAGTTACCAGAATTTGCTCAAGACCAACAGGGTATATGGAGGTATAAGGAGGGTATGCATACCTGCAAGTGGTAATCTGAGAAATGAGATCTTAAAGGAGGCTCACGAAGGCGGATTCACCATACACCCTGGAACTAGTAAGATGTATGCAAACCTTAAGAGGATGTTTTGGTGGCCTGGGATGAAGAGAAACATCGTGGAGTTTGTTCGGAAATGTCTAATTTGCCAAAAAGTTAAAATAGAACACTAGAAGCCAGCTGGGACCTTGCACCCTTTAGAAATCCCTAATGGAAGTGGGAAAGTATCTCCATGGACTTTGTGATGGGTTTGCCAAGGACATCATTGGGCCATGATGCTATATGGGTTATAGTGGAAGATTGACCAAGTCCTCCATTTCTTACCCATTAAAGCTAGTTATCCTTGGATAAGTTAGCTTCCTTGTACATCCAAGAAATAGTGAGGCTACATGGTGTTCCTTCTTCAATAGTTTCCGATAGAGATCTCGATTTACTTCAAGATTCTGGGAGCTTTCTAAAGAGCCTTTGGAACCAAACTTTGTTTGAGTACTGCATATCACCCCAACAGACAAAAGAGAACACACCATACAGACTTTGGAGGATATGCTGAGGGCATGCGTGATTGAACAGAGGGAAGCTGGGATAAATTGCTTCCATTAGTGGAGTTTGCGTATAATAATAGCCATCATGCTAGTATTGGCATGGCCCCATACGAAGCTTTATATGGAAGGAAATGTCAGCCTCCATTATGTTGATATGATTCTGGGAAGCAGGATTGTTAGGACCCAATCTAGTTAATCAGACGACGGGAGAAATTCAGAAAATCAAGAGTAAAATCTCGTAGAGAGTCATCAAAAGAGCTATGCGGATAACAGAAGGAAACCTTTAGAGTTTCAGGAGGGAGAACACGTATTCCTGAAGGTTACACCCACTACGGGAGTAGGTATAGCCCTAAAAGTCAAAAAGTTGTCACCTAGGTTCATAGGCCCTTTTCAAATCCTTCAACGGATTGGGTCAGCGCTTATCGAATAGCCTTACCCCCGCATTTATCCAATCTTCATGATGTATTCCACATATCTCAACTCAGAATGTATCACCCAGACCCAAACCATATCATTGAACCCGAATCCATTCAGTTACGGGATGACTTAACATTTCAAACGCCTCCAGCTTAGAATCGTGAATAGAAAAGTCAAGCAACTGAGGAATAAATCGATGCAACTAGTAAAAGTAGCTTGGGGTGGGCCAAGAAATGAGGATTTCACATGGGAGGTAGAGTCAACTATGAAGAAAGATTATAGGAATTGTTTTCAGGTACGAAATTTTGAGGACAAAATTTTTATTAAGGTGGGTGGTAATGTAACATCCTAGTTCTTTTCTTTAGAAATTAATTGAGGCTTTGTTAATGAGAATATTAAGATTCTGCAGATGTAGTAATGATGAGAACAACTTTATGTTCGAGCAAAAAAAAAATGTGAATAGTGTTTTACAGGCAGGCCCGGGCTAACTAAACCTTAGATTCGGGACCGAAGGTGCCCGAAATTAGAAAAACAAGGGAATAAGGTTAGAAATAGCTAAAAGTGAAAATTTTATACTTAGAATTAATTTTCGGGCGATATCTTGATTTCTCGGTATGGTGTTTCACCCGTTCGTGAAATTTCGTGTGCGATTTCTAACAGAAGGTTGTTATCTCTCAGAATAATGGAGTTTATCCTTTCAAATGCCAAATGAATGGCTAAGATTTCATCTTGGATAGAAGATCAAATCTTAGCCATTGATATTTGTTCCTTTTATTGAAAAGAGATCTTGCTTTATGATTAACCAATAACATCACACCTTATAAGATCAATATGACCCACCTAACTTCCATAAATGTCTCCCTAACCTTCGGCCATGAAGAGAACTAGAAAGAACTCCATTTTCTCTTCTTAAAAACCGTTGACAATCTTGAGTTTCAAGCTCAAAAATCCTAAGCCAAACTTGATCAAAATCAAAATCTTCCTTCACTAGACTTGTTCTACACTTCAACCTCTACAAGTATAACGGTTAGAATCTCTAAATCTCACCTTATTACCTCATCCATCACTGATTAGAGAATGGTTTGGGTGTGTTCTAAGAGCTTTGGGGTGAAGGACTTCCATTTAGAGCAAAACTAAAGACAATGATACATTAGCCTTCAAGGGTAGGGTTTTCTTGGGCCTTTTCCACCAAAATTTTTCTGAAACATTTGATGAATTTTAGTTCAAGTGGTTCTATTGATTGTTATTATGTTTGTAACGCCTGATTTTTCCGTTAGAGTACAAATGACCGAAATGCCCTGAGGTCATTTCTACCCGAAATTAAAGGACAGTTGCAGGCAACCCTCAAATGGGTCAACTCGATGTTTGAAGGGGATTATGCTGTTATGAATGATATCGAGGAGGAACCTCGTTTTCTAAACTTCGGCTCAAAATGACCAAAATACCTCTCCTGTGTCTACACGGGTAAAAGATGCCGTTTGAGCCCGAACTTTTCCAGGAAGTTTAGAATGATGTTTATGAGCAATGTTTGATGTTTAGTGGCCAGAAGGTCCCGGCAGTTTAGTGCAAAATTACCATTTTGCCCCTAGAGAAGTGTACAGTGCGCCTAATGAAGCAATTAGCGAACCTAAGCAATATTAGGCTCTAATCAAAGATTAATTTATTTCGATAATTAATCTAGAGTCAAAATGATTTATTAAGGTTAATTAGAACCTAAGATTGCTTAGATAAACTCTAATTGTATTCTTTAAATTCAAGATTGCTAGTCATGGAATCTTGAATAGTGTTTCTCTCTCTTTCCTTAAATTAAGGAATTGAGCCATACCTCATTTGACCAAAAGAATTATTTTAAATTACTAATCTAATAAGATCCCTCCTAATCAAGTCTTGAACCACCTCAATTAACCATTTTCTCACCTAAACGCTTGCTTACAAACTCCTAATCAAAAAGCCTAATCATAGAAACACTTAAACACATCCTTAAACCACAATTACATGAACAAAAATCCCTTCCCCTTGGCTGATGAGGAGGCCGAAAATCTGTCCCCAAATGGTGCCACATGTTGAGTTGTGATGCACTCCAAGTCCATGCCTTAGGCCATACCTTGCCCATGCTTCCAACCATGCTTGCCATGCCTAAGCCCATGCTTTTATAAGAGATATTTTCCTCCTCCCTTGACCTTGAAAAGTCATCAGCCATTCCCTCCCCAAATCAGCCAACATGTCTCATTTTTCTATAAATACCAAGCCTTGATGAACCTTGTCACACTTTGGTTCACTTGGTAAGTTCACACTTCTTGCAAATTCTCTCATTCCTCTCAAATTCCCTCAACTTGGCTGATTTCTTCCTCAAGACTCCAAAAGGATTTCCTTCTCCTTCCATCTAGAAAACAAAGCTTTCTTACATCTCTTCAAGACTTCTTAAGGTAGGGGTTAAGTTTTGATGATTTTTGTTTGTGTTCTTCAAGAAAGTTCTAGTTTTTCTCTTGGTTTCAAACTCCTTTTCCTTCCTCTTTTTTTTCGGCCAAGAGGCCTTCTTACAAAAAGAATGTGAGCTTGATGATGAGGTTTCAAGATAATGATTTGTTGTTGTCATGTGAGAAACCTCTAAAGCTTGAAACAACTTGGTCTTGGACCATACATGCTTGGATTTCCTTTCTTTTCTTGGCTTAAGTTTCGGTTTTTCCTCTTCCTCTTTCCTTTAAGGATTTTCAGTTTTTCTTCTATGGATTTGAACAAAGTTTGTAAAATATGTCTAGTAGATCACGAAAGTTTTGTTAAGAAAGTTAATCTCATGATTTCAAAGAGCTCTAGGCTTACCCTTGCCAACCTTAAAGTTGGTCGGCCGTTCTAGAATCCGCTAGATTGAAGCCTATGAGCAATAAAATAAAGAATATGACTTAGTTCTTGTAGTTTTGTTTAGACAAAGTGATGAACTTTGGGTCCATTTCCTTAAGCTTGATGGTGAGTTCAAACCTTAAGATTTCTCTTGAAGTCTAGGTGCTAAGAACTCTAAAGCTTGCCTTATGATGCATAATGGGTTGAGGTTTATGTTCCTCTAAAAGTCTTGCAAGAGCTCTAGCTAAGACAAAAACAAGATGCATTCATGTTTAAATTTATGTCTTGCATCTCATGTTTATTTTGATGTTATCACTAATTTCACAAGAGTAAATGAATGAACTTGCATTACCATATTTAAATTCCCAAGCTTGCATTTCATGTTTATATTTCAAGTCATCACTTAATCCTTGAAGATAATAATGAAGTTGCATCTCATATTTATTTTATGCTCTCACTTTACTTTCTAATGAAGAGTAAAATAAAGTGCATGGCATGTTTAAGATTTTGTCATCACCTAAACACTCTAGAGCTCAAAGACTTGCCCTAAGTATCCTAAAAAGGAAACTCCATTCAAAAAGAAATGGATGAGTTTTGGTATGAACCAACAATGGTTTGATTTTGTAAAATACATGAATAATTTTCAAGGAAATGTTGGAAAACTGTTTTATGAGGTCTCAAGATGTTTAAAATAGTTTGGAATGTGTCAAAATCATGTTTTCTCAATTTTTAGGTTTGGTAATCGATTACCACCCATGTAATCGATTACCAGAAGGTTTTGAAGGACTTTTGGTTCTGGTAATCGATTACCAGAGGCAGTGTAATCGATTACTACGGCTTTTCATGCCCAGAACCTCTTCAAACCCTGGAATCGATTACTTTATAATGTAATCGATTACCAAATGTTCTTTACTTTTCCGAAAATTTAACCCTAAGTAATCGATTACGTCGTATGTAATCGATTACCTATGTCCTTACTTTTCAAACATTTAACCCTACGTAATCGATTACCATTATGTGTAATCGATTACCTTGTTTGAAAACCCAGAATGAATTGAGCTCCTGGTAATCGATTACTAGGAACATGTAATCGATTACCAGAACACCTTTTGTTTCTAGAAACATTCCAAGAGAAAACTAGTAACTTATATGCATTTCAACCCAAGAGATTATGTGATCTTATGGGTTCATGATTTCGGTTCTATGTTTGGCTACTGTATAAATGCTGTTCTAAGGTGTTAAATGTGTAAAATTATGTTGAGTGAAGCAAGGATCGATTTAGAGAAGCTAGTAAAGAATAAGTAACTAAAAAGGGACTTGAGATGAGAATTCTAGAACACCTTAATACAAAGAAGTGCAAATCTGTTCTAGCATGGTTAATTCAGGGATAAATGATTCATAATTAGTAAGACATGTACAAGATCCCTCATAAATGATTAGGTGCTAATTTCTAAGTATAAGATGATGATAAGAGATCTAAGTGGTTTATAACTTAGAGAACATGCCTAGGAATCCCTCATAATTGATCTAAGAATTAATTATGGAGTCTTAGGCGAAGATGGATCTTAAAAGGGTCGCGAATGGAGATTCTAGAGCCCCTTAAGCAAATGATATATATTTTCTGCCCTTTTATGTTGAGTGTGAGTGGAATCTTGGTGAGTTCAAATCTTAGAGGAAAAGTTTAAGTGCCAACCCCTTGAGGGTAATAATAATGCAAATACAAGTTTAAAGCCCGAAAGGGGCAAAGCATAAGATACTGAGATAGGTGGACGAGAGAGTATGATTATGATGATGAACCTCGTGCACACTTATGATGATGTGATTATGTTAGTTCCTTGAGCATGAAACTTTATATGCATAATTTGATGAATTGTTGTGTTTGAGATGCATAATGTTTCAAAGATATGAATGAAATTGAGAAATATGCTCATGTGAACTAGAAAGTTGTGGCAATGAGAAAGTTCCATGAAAATGATGCATGTGACTGAAATTATGTGGCATGACTCAAATTTGAGGAAATTCGGAGAGTAGGTGTTATGCCGCGATTTCCGTCAAATTTGAGGAAAAAGAAAGTTTTTGAGAAATATGAAGTTTAAAAGTTATATGCCGAGACGCATTTCTCCTCTGAAGGAGAAAGTAAACTGTGGAGGGTATGGACGTTGAGCCATACCGAAGCGGACAAAGTCGCTGGCTTAACAGTCGATGCGTTTCGAAGAAGGAGAAAGTCCCATGATGGGTGATCCTTAGGCCCCCTACCCGTACTCGGGAGTCGGGATTATGATATTTATGATTCGCTTATCAAGAGGATAAGTAAGAACTAGTGACGACTAGTTAAGGTATGAGCTCATAGCCTAGCTTAAGGGGTGCGGTTACTATATTATTGGTGACACAAGTATGAGAAAGGAAAGATGATCAAAGAAAAGTTTCATGCCACACAAATGTTGTTTGAATTATCGTTTGATTTACCTAAAGTGCTACCATGCATCCATGAAACATTATGTTGCATACATGCATTAAGAATCATTATAAAAGACATGGACCTTGGACAACAACCTTTGCGAAAACCTCATAATGAACCTATGCATGCTCAACCTTTTCATAATAAACCCAAGGTTCCTGGGACGTAAACGATGGCACTAGGATAGAGGACTTCCCTATGAGATTCTTTAGTAAGAATTCTCACCCCTCTCCTCTTCTTTCCGTTACGTCTTCAGATATCGATGGCATCGTTCGTGATTTTCATTGACCCGCCTACATGGGAGGTGCACTATGACCCCGAGCATCAGTCCTACCACTTCAAGGGTCATTGCGAGGTGCGCGTTTTTGCATACGTGGGACGCCCTTTTGCTTTCCCGTCTCCAGCTATCGCTCCATCCGACTTCACCCTTTGGCGACGACCTCTTTGAGAGGACACGACCCCGAGATGAGAGACCGTCGTCCCAACCTTCCTCGTTGAGGACGCGATATCTGAGTATGTTCCCCGTTCTCGATCAGAGGCTGATCCTTCGGAGGGATCTTCCCTTCGTTCCCTATGGGTCACGGAGGAGGAGTGAGGACACACCCAGCCGAGGCATGCGAGGCGCGTTCGACAGCCGAGAGGCGACCACGACGCGGAGGCCATGCTATCCCCTCGATTCCCATGCCTAGATCTCCGCTTCGTTGGGCTACATCCGAGGAGCTTCGTCAGTTCGCGGGCTACATCTCCCCAACCGAGGACGGCGTCACCAGGAGGCTTGGAGTGGGAGGGTAGTGATAGTTGGGTGTTTATCTTTTGGGATTATTACCATGTATTTGTCTTTATGTTTCCCATTGTACTGCAAGCTCTGTCCACTAGTACGGGTAAGACTTTATGTTTCTGTTATATTTCTATTGTGATGTACTAAACTATATTATCTAATGTAATGAGGAATGATGTTTATGATGGATGTGTTCTTTAATGTTTATATTCTGTATGTTTTATTTATTCTTCCGCTTCACGTTGTTTATGTTACGCGCAAAGGCTCGCACTTTGGTTTATATAAATCATTTCAAAAAAAAAATTTACCCGTATTTTCCGTTAAGTATTTTATAAATGAATTTAAAGAGAAGTAATAACTAATAATTAGTCTTGATACGTCCTAGGCGTATTGAGGTTAAATATTAGGGTGTTACAATGTTGATATTGATGTATGAATTTTTGTGGTGTGTTTGGATGGTGTTAGAAAATGGTTTTTATCACAAAAACTTTGGACTAAGCTGCTGGATTTTCGATTTTCTTGCAAGCAGGAATTATGCACGAATTTTCTGGTGTAGTTGTGGGTAGTTTCATGAGCTATAAAAATTATATGTTGAATTTAACATCTTAAATCAACTACATGAATTTTCTTGGCTGTTGATTTTAAGGTTTATTGCCTCAAAAAAAATCAGATCCCAAAATGAGACTTGATGCTGTCTTGATTGTTGCAATGAAGCAATATTATTGTCTGATTTTATTACCATAGTAAATGATTGAATGAACCTTCAAAATTTTTACAAAAAGTTGATAACATATTGAAGTGTCACTATGAATTTTATTGTGAGTTATTTCAATCATTTTCTATGGTAAATAATTAAGAGAATCCTGTCTGATCTGTGAGTTGGTGGCCCCTGACCACTAAATTTGTACAATTTACTGAAGGAGTTAGAGAGATCCATTTGTCTTGAAATTTTTACAGGGCCTCCTAGACACATTGAAGTGTCATGGAGAATTTTGGCAGCCCTTCGACCAGGTAGTAGGGAAAATAAAATTCTCTACTTAAGCACAGATTCTGCCAACTGGAACCTGAATTTCAAATGTTGATTTAGCACTATAATGACTTGTAATTCAATTAGGGTGTTACAATGAAAGCATACTATGAACTCTAATGATTGATTTATTATGAGGAAAGAATAAGGATTACATGGTGCATGAATGCATATATATGGTTTATGCTTGCTTTGGGGAAAGAGAGAAAGTACTAGAATTACTCATATGCGAAGAGAATTTATACATTTCACGTGTACATACTTTTAACATATAGAGAAAACAGAAACAAGGCTTATACTGGTTAATTAGGGAAGGCCAGAGTAAGGACTTCCCTAGGGATTTTATGAGTCGATGGATGTATCGGCTAGGAGTAGAACTGTGTGATTGGAAATGGAAAAATGAAGTCGATGACCACGGATAGGAATGAGCTCATGTCCTAGCAGCTTATTGTCCTTTGTGGAACTATCTAATGTAGACACCTCTTGATGTGATATTAAGCCTCCCTTATGTTAATAAAAAGAGAAAATGCACGAACTGGGATTCCATGGCTCCAAATAGCAATGCATAATTCATTATTGTGGTTGTATCTTGATTTCACATAATGTACATACTTTGGTGGTGGTTCTTATAATTCTTGCATGAGTATTCTTATGTGCATTCAGTTGATGTTGATTTTTGTATCGTATATGAGGGATTTCTCTATGAGAATTTTATAATATTCTCATCCCTATGTGCATATATGTTGTATTGCATTCAAATGCCATCAGTGATTTCTTTGACTCGCTCCATGGTGGCATTACGACCTGACCTGGACTCCCTACATTGTGGCCTATTTGATTCGAGCCTATGTATTCTTTAGTTGTTCGTTAGTGTTTGTGTTTACCCAGAGTTCAACCCCGATTCTCCATATGATGGTGTGCCTCTACACATGGCACACCCCGATGTTTTTGTAGCCCCACCAACACCACTTGTGCCCCCTCCAAGACGACCCTCCGTTATCATCCTCCTCAAACTCTGAACCCGTCCGAGGGCCCAGGACGCCCGCCAGGGCGAGGCCATCGTGCCAATGGCCAATGGTTTCCTGGAGGATCGATACGAGATTCTTAGAGACTTTTGGCGTGTGCATAGTAGTAGTGTGGTGTTAGGACTTTACTAGCCGAGTTTGATGTACTATTAAATGTTTTCAGGTCCATTTGTATCTATATGTTATTTTTGTTTGGTCTGACTTGAGCAGGCTAGGTCTTAGGCGAGGGCTAGTCCTATTGTTATGAGGTTTCTGACTAGCTTGGGGGTCGTGTCGTTTGCTTTACTGATGTAGTGTACACACTGGAATTGAAACCTAATGTTCATATATGTATAAATGAGTTTTGCAACATATGTATCTAAATCTCTTTATCACTTTATATGTTGACTAGTATAGTTTTTGAACGTAAGTAATACTCTGCTAATTTCTATGTCAATACTCGAGTAGAACATGGGAATTAGGAGGGTGTTACAATAACAACTACACTTTTTCCTCAAATTTGAGTCATGCCACATAACTTAATAACACATGTTGTTCTCATGAAATATCTCAATCGAGATCTTATTCTTAGGAGCATACCCTCCTAACTCATTTCATGTTTCTCTTTCTCATGCATCTCAAGCATAATGTATCACATTATCACAACAACATGTCTTAAATGCACATATAGTCTCATGCTTCATGGCATCAACATATTCTCATCATCACAAGCCCACTCGGCCTCATACTCACATAACACCTCCTATCTTATGGTGTTATGCGTTAGCCCTTTTGGGTCTTAAACTTGTATTCCAATTATCCTAACTTCCATTATGAGTCTTTATTACTCCTAAGAGATCATTACCTATTATTTCCTCTAATGCTTATGCTTACTAACATATCCATACAGCACTTCACCACCTTGGGCAGAATTTGTCATGTGATTACTGGTCCTAGAATCTCCGTCTTTACCCTTTCTAAGTTCCGTCTTTGCCTAAAGCTCTATAATCAACTCCTAAACCAATTATGAGGGATTCCTACACATATCCACTAATTATGAACCATTTTTCTAAGTCCAATTATGCTGGAACATAATTTATAATTTGTGCAACTAAGTGTTCTAGAATTCATATCTTAAGCACTTTTTAGTTACTTGTTCTCTCCTAACTTTCCTAAATCGTTCCTTGCTTCACTCAAACATAATTTTACACATTTTAACACCATAAAATAGAATTTATATAGTGGCCAAGTGCACATGGCAGAATCGAAAACATAAGCATCAAATAATCACATAATCTCATGATTTAAATGCATATAAGTTGCTAGTTTCCCTTGGAATCATTTTAGTAACTCAAAACTCTTTTAGAAACCAATTTATCTCATTAAAATCATACAAAAATGGGTAAGGTCAGTAGCTAAATTATTTAGCTCAAGAAATAGATTTAATTCATAAAACTTTGTTCATAATGTTCTTTAAGTACTCCTAAGCTTAGAAAAATTCCAAGACTTAGACTATGGGCACTTATGATTAGATGAACTCATCTCAAGTCCATCATCATCATCACAAGGCCAAAATGGCATTCTTGAAATGCCTCCATTTTCTAAAACTTTATGTAAGATACTTGGACAATTCTTTGAGCTCTAGGAGGTTTAAGTTATGGCATAAACTTAAACATGATATGCACTTATTTTATTCTTCATTAGAAAATAAAGTGAGAGCATAAAATAAATATGAGATGCAACCTCTTTATTATCTTTAAAGATTAAGTGATGACTTGAAATATAAACATGAAATGCAAGCTTGGAAATTTAAACATGATAATGCAAGTCCATTTAGTTATTCTTGAGAGCTTAGTGATAGTATCAAAATAAACATGCTATGCAAGGCATAAACATAAACATGTATGCAACTCATTTTATCTTAGCTAGAGCTCTTACTAGACTTTAGAGGAACATTGTAGCCTTAACCCAATGTGCATCTTAACAACATAAAGTGAGCTTTAGAGTTCTTAGCACCAAGTCTTCAAAGAAACCTTTGGTTTTGAACTTCATCATCAAGCTCAAGAAAATGGACACAAAGCTCAACACTTTGTCTAGACAAAATACAAAGAACTAAGTCATATTCTTTATTTTATTGCTCATAGGCTTCAATCTAGAGTGAAACTCTTAGAACGGCTGATCAACTTTAAGGTTGGCAAGGGTAAGCTTAGAGCTATTTGAAAACATAGGATTAATTTTTCTTCACAAAACTTTTGTGATCTACTCAACATTTTTAACAAACTTTGTTCAACCAAAGAAGAAGAACCCGAAATCTTTAAAGGAAAAAGGAAGAAAATTGAAACTTTAGCTAGGAAAAGGAAAAACCAAGAGCATATATGGTCCAAGACCAAGTTTTCAAGCTTTAGAGGTTTCTCACATGACAACAACAAGTCATTATCTTGAAACCTTATCATCAAGCCAAAGTTTTTCTCATGAAAAAGGCCTCATGGCTGAAAAGAAAAAGGAAGAAAAAGAGTTTTGAACCAAGAGGAAACTAGAACTTTTCTTGAAGAAAATAAGTAAAAGCTTTAAAACAAAACCCCTACCTAAGGAAGTCTTTGAAAAGGATGAAAGAAAGCTTGATCCTTGAAGGAGTGAGAAGACAAAATCTTCTCTTGGAGGAGGAGGAGGATTTGGCCAAAGGGGAAAGTCAAGGAAGATGATTTTTTCTTGAAGTTGCAAGCTTGGGAATGGAAAGTTTGAGTGTTTAAGAGGTGGTTTGAG
Organism: Dalbergia oliveri; assembly: GCA_030441495.1. NCBI lineage: Eukaryota > Viridiplantae > Streptophyta > Magnoliopsida > Fabales > Fabaceae > Dalbergia > Dalbergia oliveri. Next base: position 28,756,182 of record JAMLFY010000003.1, on the reverse strand, counting down.
GTGAGGGAGTGGTGGTTTATGGTTGTTTGTGATGGTGGAAAGGTTCTTTGAGAGGAAGAAGAAGAAGAACAAGATGAAGAGAACTTTGAGAGAAAATGCAAGAAAAAGCAAGAGAACTAAACTTGGCAAAGCTTCTAAAGTGTAACCAAGTTCTTCCAAGCTTGGTATTTATAGAAATTTTGCAACATGGAGGCTGCCAAGGGGAGAAGGTCGACGGCCAAGAGAGAGAAAAGAGAGGAAAAATATCTCTTTACATGGGTATGGGCTTAGGCATGGCAAGCATGGTTGAAAGCATGGTCAAGGTATGGCCTAAGGCATGGTTCTTTGAGTGAAACAAAATCAACATGTGATGGAATTGGGGAAATTTTAGCAGATTTTACAGCCAAGGGGGAGGAATAATTTGTTCATGTAATTGTGGTTTATTGATGTGTTTAGGTGTTTTTTTATTAAGGTTTTGGTTAGGAGTTGTAAGAAAGTGTTTAGGTGAGGTAATGGCTAATTAAGGTTGTCAAGACTTGATTAGGAGTAATCTTGCTAGATTAACAATTTAAAATCATTTTTCTTAGTCAAATGAGGTATGGGCACAATTCCTTAATTTAAGGAATTAGAGAGAGAAATACTATTCAAGATTCCATGACTAGGAATCTTGAATTAAGAATGTAATTAGAGTTTAACTAAGCAATCTTTGGTTCTAATTAACCTTAATAAATTATTTTGACTCTAGATTAATTATCGAAATAAATTAATCTTCGATTAGAGCCTAATATTGCACTAAACCTTGCCTACCGGGCTCAACTAATCATCAAGAACCACTCATAAACACCATTCCAACTTTTGAAAGTTTTGTTTAAACTACACCTTTACCTCATAAAACACTTAATGGGTATTTTGTTCATTTTGAGTCAAAGTTCCAAAAATTCCATCTTCACATGAAACATAACAGTTATAATCCCCTTTAACCATTTAGTTTACCCATTTGAGATTGCCGTTCCCTTCCTTTAATCGGGTAAAAAAAATTTAGGGCATTTTGGTGATTTGTACCAATACAAAAAATCTGGGTGTTACACTCTCACTTTATTTTCTAATGAAGAATAAAATAAGTGAATATCATGTTTAGTTTATGCCATCACTTAAGCCTCCTAAGAGTCTAAAGACTTGCCCAAGTATCTTACATAAAGTTTTAGAAAATGGAGGCATTTCAAGAATGCCATTTCGGCCTTGTGATGATGATGATGGATAATATGAGTTCATCTAATCATAAGTGCCCATAGTCTAAGTCTTGGAATTTTTCTAAGCTTAGGAATACTTAAAGAACATTATGAACAAAGTTTTATGATTTAAATCTATTTCTCTAGCTAAATAATTTAGCTATTGAACCCATTTTTGTATGATTTTAATGATAATAAATTGGTTTCTAAAAGAGTTTGAAGTTACTAAAATGATTCAAGAGAACTGGCAACTTATATGCATTTAATTCATGAACATATGTACTATTTGATGCTTATGTTTCCTATCTGCTTGTGCATATTGGCCACTGTATAAATTCTGTTTCATGGTGTTAAAATGTGTAAAATTATGTTTGAGTAGAGCAAGGAACGATTTAGGAAAGTTTAGAAAGAACAGTAACTAAAAAGGACTTAGAATGTGAATTTTAGAACACTTTAGATGCACAAATTATAAATTCTAAGGATAATTGGACTTAAGAAAAATGGTTCATAATTAGTGGATATGTGTAGGAATCCCTCATAATTGGTTTAGGAGTCGATTATAGAGCTTTAGGTGAATACGAAACTTAAGAAAGGGTCAAAAGCAGAGATTATAGGACCCCGTAATCATAAGATGAAATTATGCTCAAGGTGATGAAGTGTTGTATGGTTATGTTAGTAAACATAAACATTAGGTTAAATTAAGAACCAATGTCCTTGTTATGAAAGATCCATAATGGATGCTAGGATAATTAGAAGGCAAGTTCAAGACCCGTAAGGTCAAGGCATACAAGACACTATGAGAGAGAGGTGTGATGTGAATTATAACCGAGTGGGTATACTTGTGATGATGAGAATATGTTAATGCCATGAAGCATGAGACTATATGTGTATTTGAGACATGTTGTTGTGATAATGCCATACATTATGCTTGAGATGCATGAGAAAGAGAAACATGAAATGAGTTAGGAGGGTATGCTCCTAAGAATAAGAGATCTACTCAATTGAGATATTTCATGAGAACAACATGTGTTATTAAGTTATGTGCCATAACTCAAATTTGAGGAAATTTGGAGTGTAGTCGTTATGCCTTGAATTTCCATCAAATTTGAGGACTTGAGAAAAGTTTTGAAAAAGAAGATTTATATGTGACATGTGACGCATTTCTCCTTACCCTTAAGGAGAAAAGGTTAAGGGGGTATGGTCGTGGAGCCATGTATGCCCCAATTTTTACTGTCATTACCAAATTACCATAAGTAATTCTTACATAAAATTCAGACCGAACAATCCTCAATAAAGGAATATAACATTAGAAAAGAGGTTATGAGCGATTCGTGCAAGAGTTGCAAACCCAAATTTACTACGTGTAAAAAGACCAAAATACCCTAGGTTATTTTACTCAGAAAATGAGGATCGTGGGCCCCACCCGTCCTCAAGGGGATGTTTTGAGGATAATAGGGATTGCTTGTGTTATGTGTGTTAATAGAGGAGAAGAATCTAATTTTGAGTTCCAACGCGAAATGACCAAAACTCCCTTGCCTATTTATTCTCGATTTTGCGTGTACTATGCCCAAACCTCATTAAAATTTTTAAAACATGTTTTTAAGCCATGATTGACCATTGGTTAAGTCGATGGTCTGGAATTTTTGAGGAAAATTACCATTTTGCCCATCTTTGTGCATTTTGAGGATTTTGAGATTTCGATTAGCGAAACCTAAGCAATATTAGGCTCAAATTAAAGGTTATTAAATTCTAATTACTAATCTAGAGTCAAAATTATTTATTTAGATTGATTAGAACCTAAAATTGCTTAAAAACACTCAAATTGCTTACTAATTCACCTAAGCCCTTAATTGTAAATTCTCTAATTTGCAAAGATACCTACCTACACCTACATAATACATGGAACACACAAATTTTATCCTCCTTGGGCTATAATGGCCAAAATTATATGGCCTAATATGCATCAGAAAATTTGTCAAACTTGGCACAAAACTCAAGGTATGAAAAACAAGGAATCATGTTTCATGATTCCATGTTTTAAGCCACCAAAAATGGAAATGATTTTTCCTCCCTTTGTCCTCCCTAAAATCAGCCACCCATGCCTCCTCCATTTGTCCATTCATGAGCTCCAAAATCTCTATAAATAGGCATGCTTAAGGAGTCTTAGAAGCCTTGCTCATAATTGCACAATTTCTAGTTTTTACAAAGCACAAAAACTTTCTTTCCTCTCCCCTTGGCCGAAACTTCTTCTTCAATTTCTCAAAGAGATTTTCTTTCATTTCACTCCAAGAAACCAAGTTCTCTTCCTTTCCTTCAAACCACATTAGGTAGGGAGTTGTCTTTAAGCTTATTTCTATGCTTTGCTAAGTGTTGTTCTTGGTTCAAAATGATGATTTCATGGACTTTCTCTAGCTTTTCCATTCGGTTTTCTTCTTTCTTTTCCTTTGAACATTTCGGCCATAAGGCCTATATGGGAATATGATGATAGCTTGATGATGAGGACCTTGAGTGTTGGTTGTAAATCCATCACAAGTTAGGCCTCTAAAGCTTGAAAATTCCACTTGATGCAAAACTTTAAAGAATGATGTTTTTATGATGTAAAAATAAAGATCTTGAGTTTAGAACTTGAAAGATGTATTTTTCACTTTGTCTTGCTAAGATATATTGGGTTGAATTTATATTTCTCTAAAGTCTTGGAGGAGCTCTAGTAAAGAAATAAAATGAACTTGCATCCATGTTTAAGTTTATGCCTTGCATAACCATGTTTACTTTCTATGTCATCACTAAATTCTCAAGAATGAATAAATGAACTTGCATTCTCATGTTTAAATTTCCAAGCTTGCATTTCATGTTTATGTTTCAAGTTGTCACTTAATCTCTAAAGATAATAAAAGGTTGCATCTCATATTTATTTTATGCTCTCACTTTATTTTATAATGGCTAAAAGAATCAACGCATGACATGTTTATTATTATGTCATCACCTAAGAATCCTAGAGCCAAAGACTTGCCCAAGTATCACAAGCAAAGAAATAAGGTTCTTGGAACCATAATAATAAGAACTCTAAAACTCACTTTCAATTTCCTTAAGATTATTGGAGTCAAAGAATTCATTCTTTAAGAAGTCTTGAGTTTGGAGCTTAATAAGATGTAATAAGAATTCTCTTCCCTCTTCATCAAATGCGGACTCCGCTCCGGTTTCTTATTTTCTTTTATTAGATTCTCTTCTCTCTCCCTGGTCCAGTGCTACCGCGCTCAGTTTCTTATTTATTTCAAGCTCTTGCATCATGTTTATATTCCAAGCTTGCATAATCATATTTATATTTCAAGCAGATCACCTTAATTCGTGAATATAATAATATGGACATGCACATCATGTTTAAATTTCAAGTCTTGCATATCATGTTTATAATTCCAAGTTATCACCTTATAAAGACAAGATTAAAATGAGGTTGCATAGCATGTTTATGATTCTAGTTATCACCTAAATCTATAAAGCTCAAGACTTGCTCCTTTTATCTTAAGTGAGAATTTTAATCGTGAAAATTCTTTCAATATATAAATCAGCCTCATAATTAAAGTAGGCCAAAGTGATTCTAAATAGCTACTGATTTAGTTCTATAATTTCTTTCAAGATTAACAAAAAGAATTAGTTTCTAAAAGAGTTTTAAGGCTTTGCAAAGATTTTACGGGAAACTAGTATCTTACATGTACTTAAAATGTGATTTTAAGCAATTATGTGAGGTTCATGATTCAGCCACTGATCTAAGTTTAGTACTACTATATGATGATGGTTTAATATGTTTGAAGTTGTGATAATCATGGTTTATTGCTGAGGAACGATTCTATGCATGTTAGAAATAAAACTAGCTTCCAGAAAAATCATAAAAGCAAGATTTCTAGAACTCTAGAGAATGAAATTTATGTGTTCTGTCAGAACCTTTAGTAGCCCTAAGAACCAGGTTCTATTATGTTTAGATAAAGGAGAATGATTCATAATTGGTTTAGTAATTAATTTTAGCACCATAAGGAAAGCTAGTAACAAGAAAGGGTTAAAAATGCAACTTCTAGAACACCGTGAAGTCTTAATATAACTTGCTGCCTATGCTGTCCCATATAGTTTAATAATGTTCTTAAGGCTTATAATTAATGGTAATGATGATAATGAATCCTTTAGATGCATGATTAATTAGTTTGATAATTGAGGCTACCCAATTCTAAAGTTTCTTATGTTTAAGTAGTTTTCAAGAACTTATGATGATGGTTCTTTGAAGTTTGAAATGATAAGTCTATGTAGTGATTTGATGATTATTAAGTATTTGATATCATTGAATGATTCCTGGCTTGCATTATAGTTGTTGTTGCAAACAATGAGAATGTTTATGCATCCTGATGATTATGAATTGAGAGTTGTATTATGATATAACATGCAAAGATTTAATGGTGACTTAAATTTATATAAGAAAATGATCCTTTGGACCCATCAGACTATAGGTGGTGAAAAGGTGATTCTTGCTCCCTAGCCCGTTCTCTCAAAAGGGTAGAGTTGGATTTTAACTTATCAAAAGGGATAAGTATATGCTAGTGACGACTAGTAAGGTATGAGCTCATAACCTATATTACTCCTAAAAGGGTGGAGTATAGGGTGGCCCAGGAAAATGATGATGAAAGTAACTTTAAGTCACCTAAGAAACTAAGTAAATGCATTATGTGAATATGATGTTCTGCTATGCATATTATTTATGAGATGATGATGAGAAATATGATGTTATGCTATGCATAGTATTATGAAATGATGATAAGGAATATGATGTGGTTTTATGCATAACTATGTTATTATATATGAAAGGAAAAGTTCATTATAAACATGACATGCTAAGTTTATGATGCATTATAAGACGCATGATTAAAGCCGACGAACCTCGGTAAAGTATATTTTCGAACTTAATAAATCAATCTTAGCATGCTCACTATTTCATAATAACCCCGAGGTTCCTGAGGACGATGATGATGACACGATGCATATGAGGTGAGTACCCTACTAAGATTCTTTTATAAGTTTCTCACTCCCTCTTCTTTTTTTCATCTCGCTCTCTAGAAAGTGATGGCGATGTTCGTGATTCCCGTTGATGCTCTCACCTGGTAGATGTACTTGATCTAGTGAACCAACTTATTATCCTTGAGGAACGTCTCGCTAAACTTCGCGTGAGCTTGGATATCTATTCCTATCTCTGAAGTGTTATTAGTAGGTGCCGTTAATGGATATTTTTCCATCCATATACTATTTATGTTGGTTTGATTGCCTACACCTAGCTTAACTCTATTGGTAGGCAAATATCTATGTGTTAAGTAATTGTGGATGTTATATAATGGAGCCAATGTGATGTGATGTGATGTATTTAAATTCTAATATGTCTTTTTATATTCCGCTAAATCATTCACGTTATGCGCGGCTCACGTTTTCAATTATGTTTTTTAAAAAAATGGCTCGTAATTTCACTAAGTATTTTCAAAATATGATAAAAGAACTGAAGCAAAGAGTAAAGTCTAGTAATTAATCGATACAACCTAGGTGTATTGGGTTAATTATTAGGGTGTTAGAAGCCATCCAAAGCGGACAATGTTCTGGTCTCAGCAATATGCATTCACAAGTGATGACTTCTCCTGCTATGGTGAGGAGAAGGTAAATAATGAGGGCATCGACATTAGCCTACCAAAGCGAACAAAGTCACTAGTCTTAACTAGTTGATGCGTTTCAGAGAAGGAAGAAAGTCCCATGATGGGTGATTCCTTAGGTCCCCTACCCGTACTTCTGAGTCAGGATTGTTATTTTTATGATTATGATTTAGCTTATCAAAAGGATAAGTAAGAACTAGTGATGATTAGTTAAGGTATGAGCTCATAGCCTAGTATCAGGGGTCGGTTACTATTTACATACCATGATGTCACAAGTTGAGAAATGAGACGCCACTTATATGAGAACTAGTTGATGATGATATGTTTTATTGGTTTGCGGAACATATTGACAAGTATTCATGTTTTGGTATGCACATACATGATTAAGAATCATCATAAAAGAACAACCTTGGATAATTATCTTTTAGAAAACCTCATAATGAACTTTTGCATGTTTAACCTTTTTATAATAAACCTAAGGTTCCTGGGGACGTAAATGATGACACTAGGATAGGAGGTCTCTCTTCCTGAGATTCTTTAGCAAGATTCTACACCCTCTTATCTTCTTTCCGTTACGTTTAGTTCAAATGGCGTCGTTTGTTATTTTTGTTGACACGCCTGTGGGAGGTGCACTACGATCCAAATCATTAGTCTTACCATTTTGAGGGTTGTTGTGCCGTGCGCATTTTTGCATACATGGGACGTCCATTTGCATTCCCTCTACTTCGCTTTACCCGACCTCTCCCTACGCGACGATTTGATCTTTGAGGACGCGACCCTATGACGGGCAGAGCGTCATGCCCGACCTTCCTCTTCGGGTGCACGGCAATCCGGAATACGTTCCCCTCATACCTCGTTGCGGAGGGGACCTGAGGATTCTCCCTTGACCCCTCTTCAGAGGACTCCGCCCTCTGTGCTCATGGACGTCGGTAGGGGTAGCGAGGATCCAGTTCTCTCGGCCAAGGTCTTGAGCGTGTACATCAGCCAGAGGCATCCCCAGAGGATGCCATGTCACCCACCGATCCGCATGCCCACACCTCTACTTCATTGGGGCACATCGGAGGAGCTCCGACAGCGGGCTGCTCTCCAGGAGGACTAGCGTCATCTGTAGGTTTTAGAGGGGAGGTTTGCTTTTGGTCGGTAGTATCTTTGGGGCTTTCCATGTATTATTTTTATGTTTTCCTGTACCTTATATATCCTGCAACTCTCCCACTTATATGGGTATGACTTTATGCTTTTTATGTTCTCATTGATGTACTAAACTATGGTATTTGTATATTATGATGGTTGAGCTTATGATGGAGGTGTTCTTATTTGTTTATATATTATGTGATTTATTCTTCTCTCCGCTCTATGTTTTGCTCATAATGCACACAATGGCTCGCATCTTGTTTTATAAGTTTTTTTTAAAAAAATTTACCGTATTTTCCGCTAAGTAGTTTTGCAAATGAATTTAAAAGGAGGTAATAACTAATACTTAATCTTAATACGTCTTAGCGTGTTGGGTTAAATATTAGGTGTTGCAAGTTGAAAGTATGGTCAAGGTATGGCTTGAGGTATGGTCTTTGAGTGAGAATTAAAACAACATGTGACACTTCTTTAAGGGTATGTATTCGGCAGGTATGTAATCGGCAGGTTTGCAAGCCCAAAGGGGGAGGAGAAATTGTTCATGTAATTGTGTTTTAGTGATCTGTTTAGGTGTTTTTTTATTAAGGTTTTGGTTAGAGTTGTAAGAAAGTGTTTAGGTGAGGTAATGGCTAATTAAAGTTGTCAATACTTGATTAGGAGAGCGATCTTACTAGATTAACAATTTAAAATCATTTTTCTTAGTCAAAAGAGGTATGGGCACAATTCCTTAATTTAAGGAATTGGAGAGAAGATACTATTCAAGATTCCATGACTAGGAATCTTGAATTAAAGAATGTAATTAGAGTTTAACTAAGCAATCTTAGGTTTTAATTAACCTTAATAAATTATTTTGACTCTAGATTAATTATTGAAATAAATTATTCTTCGATTAGACATGATATTGCTTAGATTTGCTTAATTACTTCATTAGGCTCATTGTTCACTGTTCTAGGGGCAAAATGGTAATTTTGCACTGAACTGCCTGGACCTCCGTCAAACTAAACATCAAAAACCACTCATAAACACCATTTCCAAACTTTCTGGAGAAGTTTGGGTTCAAATGACACCTTACCGTGTAAACACTACAGGGTATTTTGGTCATTTTAAGCCGAAAATTTGGAAAATGAGATTTTCACCTTCATATTAAACACAACAGTTATAATCCCCTTCAACCATTGAGTTGACCCATTTAAAGATCAGGGTCGCTTCCCTTGTAACGCCAGAATTTATATTTTAGTAGAATTACCAAATTACCCTAGGTAATTTTTACATATAATTGAAAGGAACAATCCTCAATAAAGGAATAAGACATTAGAAGATAGGTTAGTAGTTCGTACTAGAATCGCAAACAAATTTCTGTACGTGTAAAATGACCAAAATGTCCTGAGGTCATTTTGCCCTAAAAATGAGGATCAATGGCCCGGCCATCCTAGGGGATGTTTTGACAATAATAAGGGATTGTTTGTGTTATGTGTGTAAATAGGAGAAGAATCTTAATTTTGAGCTTCCGATGCGTGAAATGACCAAAACGCCCTGAGTTTAACCCCAAATGCGTGTCACTTAGCCCAAACCTTCCTAAAATGTTTTAAAAGATGTTTTTAAGCTATGATTGGTCAAGTTAAGCTCGGGTGGCCTGCAATTTTGCAAAATTACCATTTTGCCCCTCTCTTTTTGTGAATTTTGAGAATTTGGATTTGTCTAGCGAAACCTAAGCAATATTAGGCTCTAATTAAAGGTTATTAAATTATAATTACTAATCTAGAGTCAAAATTATTTATTTAGAATGATTAGAACCCAAAATTGCTTGAAAACATCCAAATTGCTTACTAATTCACCTAAGCCCTTAATTGCAAATTCTCTAAATTGCAAAGATACCTATCTACACCTACATAATACATGAAACACACAAATTTTCTCCTTCTTGGGCTGTAATGGCCTAATTATTGGTGCCTCCATGCATCAAAATATTTGTCAAATTTGGCACAAAACTCAAGGCATGAAAACAAGGAATCATGAAACATAATTCCATGTTTTAAGCCATGAAACAACATGTTCTTCCTCCCTTTGTCCTCCCTAAAATCAGCCACCTATGCCTCCTCCATGTGTCCATTCTTGAGCTTCAAAATCTTTATAAATAGGCATGCTTAAGGAGTCTTAGAAGCCTTGCTCATAATTGTACACTTCAAAGTTTTTTCAAAGCTCAAAAACTTTCTTTCTTCCTTCCCCTTTGGCCGAATTTCTTCTTCAACTTTTCAAGGAGATTTTCTTTCATTTCACTCAAAGAAACCAAGTTCTCTCCTTTCCTTCAAACCAAATTAGGTAGGGTGCAGTTTTAAACTTATTTCTATGCTTTGAGGAGTTGTGTTCTTAGCTCAAAATGTTGAAATAATGAACCTCCACATGCTTTTTCATTTCGGTTCTTCTTTTTCTTTTCCTCTTCGTATTTGGCCAAATGGCCTAAATGGGACTAGGATGATGGCTTGATGATGAGGACCTTGAGGTGGGTTGTGAATCCATCACAAGTTAGGCCTCTAAAGCTTGAAAGTTCCACTTGAAGCAAAACTTTAAGGAATGATGTTGTTATGCTAACCTTGAACTTGGAACTCTATGTTAAATTAGTTTTCATTATAATTGATTTCAAAAAGTGTTGATGATCATCCTTTTAATCCATTTCCTTGAGCTTGATGATGAGATTCAAGCCATAAGGTTCTCTTTGAAACCTTGGCACAAAGAACTCTAAAGCTCACTTTGTCTTGCTAGGATATATATTGGGTTAAATTTATATTTCTCTAAAGTCTTGGTGGAGGTCTAGTAAAGAAATAAAATGGACTTGCATCCATGTTTAAGTTTATGCCTTGCACATCATGTTTACTTTTAATGTCATCACTAAATTCTCAAGAATAAATAAATGAACTCGCATTTCTTATGTTTAAATTCCAAGCTTGCATTTCATGTTTATGTTTCAAGTTGTCACTTAATCTCCAAAGATAATAAAGAGGATGCATCTCATATTTATTTTATGCTCTCACTTTATTTTATAATGGCTAAAGGAATCAACGCATAGCATGTTTATGATTCTAGTTATCACCTAAATCTCTAAAGCTCAAGACTTGCTTCTTTATTCTTAAGTGAAAATTTTAATCGTGAAAATTCTTTCAATGTATAAATCGGCCTCATGATTAAGGTAGGCCTAAAGTGATTTTAAATAAGCTACTGATTTAGTTCTAAAATTTCTTTAAAGAGTAACAAAAAGAATTAGTTTTAAAAGAGTTTTAAGGCTTTGCAAAGATTCTACAGGATATTAGTATCTTACTTGTACTTAAAAATGTGATTTTAAGCAATTATGTGAGGTTCATGATTCAGCCACTGATATAGTTTAGTACTACTATATGATGATGATTTGATATGTTTATTGTTGAGGAACAATTCTATGCATGTTAGAAGAGAAACTAGCTACATAAAACAATTAAAGCTAGAATTTAGCTAGTTTTTTATCCCTTTAAATTTAGTCACTGCCAAATCTGTTTTATTATGTTATAATTCTATTAAGATTGGTTAGCCATGAAAAATTTGGTAACAATTAGTATAGGATTTATACGAACACTAAAAAAAATGAAACTAGCAACTAGAAAAGTTAAAAGCAAGATTTCTAGAACTCTAAAGAATGGAATTTATACATTCTCTCAGAACCTTAGAAGTTACAAGAATCTGGTTTTATTATGTTTAGATAAGCGAGAATGATTCATAATTGGTTTAGTAATTAATTTTAGATTCATAGGGAAAGCCGGTAAAAAAAAGGGTTAAAAATGCAACTTCTAGCACAGTAAAACCTTGAGAAAGATTTACTGCCTATGCTGCCTCATATAGTTTAATAGTGTTCTTAAGGCTTATAATTAATGGTAATAATAGTAATGAGTCCCTTAGATACATAAGAAATTAGTTTGATAATTAAGGTTACCCAATTTTAGAGTTTGGTTGTTTAAGGGAGCTTTATTGTGAGAATCTTAGATGACATCTTTTGATGCTTTGGAATGAAGTTTATATGATGATGTAATGCTATTGAGAATTTTATATTATTGAATGATTTCATGGCTTGCATGTTATAGTTGCTGTTGCAAACAATGAGAATGTTTATGCATGAAATATGACAATATGTCATGATAATTATGAATGATGAGTTGCATTATGATATAACATGCAAAGACTTAATGGTGACTTAAAATTATGAGGAAATGATCCTTTGGGCCATCAGACTATAGGTGGTGAAAAGGTGATGCTAAGAAAATGATCCTTTGGACCCATCATGTAACACCCTCCTAATTACCACATTTACTCGAGTATGGATATAGTAATTAGTTAAGTATTCCTGGTGTTCTGGTCTATACTAGTAAAAGTAATGATAAGAGAGTCGTAATACATATGCTATCACAATAAGATTTACATATAGGGACATCATGTCACGTCACTGTATATATATCATAAGAACAAAAACCAACAAAACGACCCGAATTAGTCAAAACTCTTGCGAACAAGGCTAATCCCCCTACCTGATGCCTAACCTACTCAAGTACTTAGCTAACAAAACAACATATACATATATACACAGAGCAAAAGGAAACCAAAAGTACATCAGTTCTAGGTAGGTAAAGTCCTTACACTACACTACTACTCTATACATGTCAATGCGTGATGGTCTCGTCTCTCCTCCAAAACCATTGGCCATAGGTGCAATGGCCTCACCTCGTGGGAGCATCTAGGCCCTCGAGGGATCGGAGTGAGAGAGGAGGATGAAGACATGGGTGCATCTCCTGGCGGGTGAGGGTGGGGCAAGAGGAATCTCAAACACGTCCAGATGTGCCATATGGAGAGGCACACCATCATAAAGGAAAGTGGGGTCAAAGTCGCGGCGAAAACGGAAGTACTAAAGGATCGATGAAGAACATATACATACGGAACATAGAGTACCCAACAGTGTACAAAGAATCCAAGGCCATCACAACGCCACAAAAATTCGACACGACACTTCAAGGTGTCTAGAATAACCTGTAAAATCTCAGGCAACAGAGCTTTGTAGCTACTTCAGAAAATATACAAATCAGGTGGTCAGGTGCCACCAATTCACAGACCGGATTTGGGTTCTCATAATTTTTAACCCTAGAAATTGATTGATTTAAAACCTAAGAAAATTCACAGTGACACTTCAATATGTTACTAACTTCTTATAAAAATTTCATGGGCTAGATCAACCAATTGCTATGATAATAAATTTAGATAATTTATTGCTTCAATTTTAACAACAGGGTAGCATAGTTACATTTCGGGTCTTGATTTTTTGAGGAAGCAAACTTCAATATAAATACCCAAGAAAATTTATGGGACTAGCCTAAGATGTTAGCTTGAACATACATTTTTTTAGCTAAAAGCCCTGCAACATGTTAGAAAATTCATGATTCCAGCTACCTGCAAGCAACTCGAGAATCAGGCATCCAGTCCAACTTATTTTAATACCAAACCATTTACTAACACCATCCAACCCCATCACCAAAATTCATACATCAATTTCAACATAATATCAATCAAAATCATCAAAAATTTCGGACATACATCATCCCAAAAAACAAAAAATTACAAGAACACACAACAAAAGAACCCTACTTGTGAAGGCTAGTGTCTCTTTGTCTTTGGCTTGCTTCAAGATGAGAGTTCCTCACTTCAAAACTCCTCAAACACCCCCAAACCTTCCTATAATCAGTGATGGATGAGATGAAAAGGATGAGGTTTTGAAATTCTAATCGGTTATAGTTATAGAGATGGAAGTGTAGATAAACTTTAGTGAAGAAAGTGAAGAAAAGTTTAGGTTTTGATGATTCTAAGCTAGGGTTTATGTGAATTGGAAGTAAGATGAAGCTCTTGGCTATGGAGGAAAGACCATGCTGTCTTGACTTGCAAGGGCCGAAATTTTGGTGTCTTGTTGGAGAAGAATGGTGACTAGGCTTGCTTAATAAAGGAAATGAAGATATTTAGCCAAGAAATCATGATTTTGGTGACAAGGCAATGATGGGTGGCTAAGATTAAATCTTGGATTCCAAGATTAAATCTTGGCCTTCCACATGTCTCTACATGTCTTAAATAAGTGGATATTATCCATTTGTGGCAATGGAAGTATCTTTGGTGTTAAAAATCACACAAATCTCACCGAACGGGTAACGTCGTACCCGATTAACCGATATTATCCAAAAATTAATTCTAGGTACAAATTTGTCATTCCCATACATTTCTACCCTTATTCTCATATTTTTTTTTTTTGGGTACTCACTCCTGGAGTCGTTCTCATCACAACTACCCCTGTCAAAATTTCATATTCTCATAACCATCCCTCAATAAATTTCTAAAGGAGGAAAACTAGGATGTTACACATCAACTATAGGTGGTGAAAAAGTGATTCTTGCCCCCTAGCCCATTCTCTCAAAGGGTAGAGTTAGGACTTTAACTTATCAAAGGGATAAGTATATGCTAGTGATGACTAGTAAGGTATGAGCTCATAAGCTAGATTATTCCCAAAAGGGTGAAGTATAGGGTGGCCCAGGAAAATGATGATGAAAGTAAAGTCACCTAAGAAACTAAGTAACGTATTATGTGATTATGATGTTCTTCTATGCATAGCATTTATGAGATGATGATAAGAAATATGATGTTCTTCTATGCATAGTATTTATGATATGATGATGAGGAATATGATGTGGCCTTATGCATAGCTATGTTATTATAATATGCTAATGAGATATATGATAGGAAAAGTTCATTATAAATATGACATGCTAAATTTATGATGCATTACAATATGCATGATTAAAACTAACGGACCTCGGTAAAGTATATTTCCAAACTTAATAAATGAATCTAGCATGCTCACTATTTCATAATAACCCAAGGTTCCTGAGGATGATGATGATGACACGATGCATATGAGGTGAGTACCCTAGAGATTCTTTTATAAGTTTCTCACTCCCTCTTTCTTTCTTTTTTTTTCATCTCGTCTTCAGAAAGTAAAGGTGATGTTCTGTGATTTACTGTTGAGTCTCACTTGGTAGATACACTTGAGCTTGTGAACCGCTTATCATCCTTGAAGAAATGTATCGCTAAACCTTGAACGTGACTTAATATCTATCCTTATTTTGGGGTATTATTATTATTAGGTGCCGTTAATAGAATGTTCTTCCATCCATATTCTATTTGTTTTGTTTGATTGACTACACCTAGCCTAACCCTGCTTCAGACAAATATCTATATGTTATGTAATTATGGATGTCATATGATGGAGCCAATATAATGTGTTTTTCATGATATGCCTATTGGTTTTCCGCTTTATCTCGATTATCGTTCATGCTATGCGAGGCTCACGTTTTCAATCATGTTTTAAAAAAAAAATGGCTCGTAATTTCATTAGTTATTTTCAAAGTATGTTAAATAGTTGAAGCAAAGAGTAAAGTCTAGTAATTAATCAGATGACCTAGGCATATTGGGTTAATTATTAGGATGTTACATTTTGGTATCAGAGGTTCGTTCTCATGGAGCCTGAGGATTGGACTGGCTATGCTTCTAAAGCATAATACGTTAGAGATGTCATGTGTAGATGTTTCTCAGATAGAGCTTGAGGATTAGAAATACATGACTACTATATGTTGCACGTGCCATGATAACTTGCTCACTTTGCATGGAATATTGAGCCGATCACCTCAATGTTGTTTTGTGTGTATAGGGACCAATGGCACGTCGATAACAGACTAAGGCGCGCACGAATAATGAGAACAACGAACCAGGGAAGCACTCCTGATGTGGCAAGGACAATGAGGATGATGATGGAGTGAATGGATCAGGATCACCAAGCTAATGTGAATCAAGGTCATGGGATCCTTGATATGCTTGTTAGAGAATTTCGCAAGGCGAACCCACTAGTTTCAAGGGTACCCTCAATCCAAATGTTGCAGATGAATGGATTCTAAATATTGAGAAGGTATTTGCTACTTGTTCCATGTTCAGAGGAGTAGAAGGTTACTTTCGCCACCCACATGCTTGAAGGTGATTCCGGATTGGTGGATAGGTGCCCGAAGGCTCCTGGAGGCGGCCGAATACGGACATTGATTGGGAGCTATTTAAGGTCCATTTTTATGAGAAGTATTTCCAGAATTGGTCAAAAATGCCAAGGACATTGAATTCATGCAGCTTGTCAAGGAAATATGAACGTGGGCCGGTCACTGCCAAATTTGAAGAACTTATTAAGTTCTAGGATGTATAAGGGTAACCCCGATGAGTATTGGAAATGCATTAAATATGAGTAAAGGTTAAGGCTGAGCTTAATGTGAGGTGACGCATTGGAGATTAGGGATTTCTCTACTTAGTTAACAAATGCCGCATCATCGAAGAAGGGCAGAAGCTGAGCACCTCAAAGCCTGATAATATCACCAAGAAGCTGACACCTCAAGGTCAACAGTTCAAGAGGCAAAATCAACCCCATTTCCACCTCAATCAACCCCAAGGACCAGGAACTTTTACCAAGGAAGACCAAACAATAACAATCGCAACAACAACAACAATAACAACAAGGGGAAAGCACCACAAAAGGTCCAGGCAGCACCTCCACGACCCCCACCATCCATGGATCTCCAAGTGCGGCAAGAATCATAGGAGCATGCCCTATCAAGCTGGAACAAATGTATGCTACCATGTGGAAGCCGACCACTCTCTCAATGCAAGGGAGGGACCCGGCCCCTAATCCCAAGCCGCAATATCAAGGAAGGGTTTTACCATTAATGAAGAAACGACGAAGTCGGAATCTCATGGAAGGTAGGTGTAACATGAATGAAAAGACTAAATTGTACTGTATATTCTGCGCTTCCCATTCTTTATTTCCCACTCATGTGTTAAAAGCCTTAACTTGCATGTGACCTAGAGCTTCCTTTTGACCTTGTTGTTTCTACCAGCCTGGAAAACCCGTTAAGACTTGTAAATGTTGTTTAGATTGCAATTTTGTTATAGAATAGATCCTTTGTTTTAGATCTTATTTGCTTACCCAGGCGAGGTTTAGATGTGATTCTTGGCATGGATTGGCTTGAGGCCATCGTGTACCTGTAACTGCTATGAGAACCCATCACCTTTCTTCCTCTCCATTGAACCTAAGAAACCCATAAGTTTGTACATAATTGCTATGGAAATAGTTGTGGTAAGGGTGAGAATAAAGATTATATTTTCCTAGCCGCTAGTGATGTAACTTTGAGCAAAGTATTGATGAGGCGAGTAAAGAATTATCCCGAAGTATTTCTAGATGAAATATCAGAGTTTTCCCTTAAGAGAGAATAGAGTTTTCCATATAATTGCTTTGGATAAGTTCCATATTATAGCCCCATAGGATGTCTATTAAGATTGACTGAGTTAAAAGCTCAGATTGGAAGATTTATAAGAGAAAAAGTTTGTTAGGCCTAGTGCATCACCGTAGGGAGTCCGGTGTTGTTTGTGAAGAAAAGGATGGAAGTATGAGGATGTATATTGACTATAGGCAATTGAATAAAGTGACAGTGAAGAACAAATACCCTTTGCCTAGGATAGATGACTTGATGGACCAGCTTAAAGGTGCGGTAATGTTTTCTAAGATTGATTTGAGGTCAAGTTACCACCAGATTAAGGTGAGGTGACCACCAGATTAGAGTGAGAGATGAAGTATGCAAAATGGCCTTTCACACTCAAATAAGCCATTTTGAGTTTGGGATAATGTCCTTTCAATTAACCAATGCTCCAACAGTTTTATGGATTATATGAATAGGATCTTTAGACATTATTGACGGTTAATGTCGTCTTCATAGATGACATTCTCATATACTCTAAGACCCATGGAGCATGAACGCCACTAACCATAGTATTGGAGATCTGAAGGAAAGAAGTGTAAGTTTTCTAAGTGTGAATTGTAGTTGGATGAGGTGAAATTTTAGGCATGTAATATCTAAGAGAGAATTGCTCTAGATCCTAGTAAGGTAAAGCGGTCGTGAAAAAGAGTTACCACGGTAACTGAAGTAAGGAGCTTTTGGGTTTAGCTGGTTATTACCGTTTCAAGGGATTTTCCCAATTTCCTTACCATTGACCAAGCTAACTAGGGAAAACACCCTTTCATAGACCCAGAAATAGAAAGAGCTTTCAAAGCTAAAACACAAGTTAACCTCAATCACTGTTTTGGTGTTACTCAACCCCAAAGTGCCTTTCGAAGTGTACCATGATGCTACGAAAGGTTTGGGTTGTGTACTGATGCAAAATAGGCAAGTGCTAGACAGATTGGCTTGAGGCAACTATCATGAGAGAATGCCTAGCTTAGACAGAATGAAGAACTATAGCTTTAGATTCTTCAAACTAATGAGATTCTACAAGAGCAAAGATGACGAAGATGAAGATGGTGTCTTTGATTTCCAACACAGGCATTTTTGAATATCAAAAAGGGGAGAAGAAAGATGAGAGAAGAAATCCTCTAATCAGGTTTCTGTATAAGTGCAAATTACCGATGCCCTAGGTCATTTAACGAAATTCAAGGACAGTCGACCCAAGGTTCTCAATGGGTTATGTAATGCCCCAATTTTTCCTGTAATTTTTACTGTCATTAAGAATTACCGAATTATAGGT